>JAQZBX010000403.1:0-47513 GCA_029593785.1 Cabassous unicinctus | reverse complement strand
AAGCAGGGACACTAACAGATATATGTACAACAATGTTCATAATGGCATTATTCACTTTTGCCAAAAGTTGGAAGCAATCCAAGTGTCTATCAACAGATGAATGGCTAAGAAAAACGTGGTATATATATACAATGCAAAATGACAAAGCTGTAAGAAGGAATGAAGTATTGACCCACATGACAACATGACTGAATCTTGGAGCTGTAATGTTGAATGAAGTAAGCCAGTAACTAAAGTACAAACTGATATGATCCTCATGGCCTCACTGATATGATCAAAGCATATTTTTTAAACACATAAAGATAGAGTCTTTTTGAAGGTAATTTAACAGGAGAAAATGGTGAGCTGATGATGAAAGGATGATAAATTGGAATGAGGAGGATTGGCCATGGATGGGGTTGAAGGTGGTGCAGGGATGTGTATACGGTTGATGGTGCTGGAATATGAAGATGAGCAATGTTGGGGGTGGATTGGACCATCCATAGAACTGAGATGAGTGCTGGAGGAAGGAACAGGTGAAATCTGGAGAGGTCGAGGTCTGTGGTTGAAAGTTCAATTGTGGGGATGTTCTTTTGCGAATATGGCAGGGGAGAATCACCACTGCAGGGTGCCAGTGGTGGGGAGATCTGTGGGAAAGGTTACACCTGGGGCATGCTTCTATTGAATATGAACGTGTTCATCTTGTCATAGGGTGTATTCTCAGTTGGTGAAGACCCGCACAATAAAGAAGAAAATATTAAACTCCCATCCTGGGGAGTCCTACTATGTTCTCAAACAGAGGGGCAAGAATCTTTTGACCCCATAATCAGTGCCTAATAAAAGAAAAGAGACCAATATGTCAAGCCTTCCATATCAATGCATGTATTGATGAACCGTATTCATGAAAAATTGTAATTTAGTGGTTAAAATAGGTTCTGAGGAGAGGGTGACGGAAGAAGTGGTGGAAGATAGGATGATTTTAGGGCATTGGAATTGTTCTGCAAGATTTTTCAATGACAGATATAGGTCATTATATATTTTGTCAAAATCTGTAAAATGTAAGGTGCAAAGTGTAAAGCATAATGTAAACTATTGGCCATGGTTAGGAGCAAATGCTTCAATACTTGTTCATCAATTTTAACAAATGTACCTTACTTATGTAGAAGATGTTATTAATAACATAATGTGAGAGGGGGAGGGTGTTGGGTATATGGAAATCCCCAATGTTTTCAATGTGACTTTTCTGTAACCTAAAGTTTCTTTGAAGGTAAAGTGAAACAAGTAAGACATGGGGAACATACAGAAGATATTGTCAATATATATAAAATATAACAGACCTGACAGTGATGAGAGGGACAATGTAAGAAATTTTTCAGTTTTGTTTCTTGGGAAGTTTTAGATTACAGTAAAGTTACAACTAAGGCAGGGGAGGGTTACAGGTGCAGGGTGTCAGTGGTAGGGGGTTGTGTGGAGAAGGGTGAAAATGGAGCACGCCTCTGAAATATTAATGCGTTCATGTGGTCATAAGGTGTTTTCTCAATGATTGGAGACCCACAAAATATAAAACAAATAAACAATAAATAAAATTCCCATCCTGGGGTATCCTGCTACATTCTCTAACAGAGTGGCAAGAATCTCAAGAGTATGTAGGCATTGCCTAGTGAAAGAGGACAGAATAATACACCAGGTCCTTGATATTAATACTTATACTTATGGACCTCATTATTGTAAATTTGAAACTTAATCTAGTAATATCCATTGCCCAAGAGTTAACTACTGAACATCCTTGTTACCCAAACATTTCCTCTTTCTAAGGCAAACTAAGCATATAAGCTCACTGCCTTCACTCCCGTGGAACATGATTCCAAGGGACAGGCCTGCCTGGGAGTGAAGCATTGTTTCCAAGCACCAACTAGTGAGGCATTTGGAGAAAGACATTGACTGAAAGGGGGAAAAATTAAATACAAAATAATTTTTATGGCTAAGAGATTTCAAAGTGGCTGGGAGTTCATTCCAGAGAATACCCTTATGCATGTCTCAGGCAGATTTCACTAACTGCCACAGTAAACAAGGCCTCAAGCACGGGTGCTCCTGAGGGCTCTAGGGACAGCTGAACACTATAGCCAGTGCACACAACCACAGAAATTGGGATCCTGTCAGTTGGCCTTAACTCAGAATGTGTGACAATCTATTTCCCAAAAGTAAGAGAGTTAGAATTATTTATAATTTCCCTACACTTGGTTTTTCTGCCTTTTATTTGAACCTATAATTGGTACTATACCCATTCAATATACTTTCCAGATTCTTAAATCTTCCTGCTGTTCATATGTCAATTGAGGCCTTAATCTCAGCAGAATTGCAGCCAACACCTACTGTCCAGTTCATTGGACTTGCCCAGGAAAATTAACAAAAAGATAATGATGGACAATGACCAACCCAAAAAAGAGAGAGTATCTACAACTGCAAGCAGGATAGTTCCATCCATCTGTACCATGAGCTCTAAGCTTCCTTTCAATCCAAAGCAGAGTGGACATCACCATCCCCAAATCCTCAAGATTGATGAATGCCAAACATAAGGGGGGAATGCAACCACAGGCCAATGTAAGTTTATTATTCTGGTAACAAGAACTTGTAACAGTGATATAAAGATATTGGTCACCAGATGCTCTGAGGAGAGGGGTTGGGAAGAATGGGTGGAACATGGGGCATTTTGGGAACATTGGAGTTGTTCTTAATGATATTACAATGACAGATAGAGGCCATTATACATTTGTTTAAATGTATAATGGCCGGTGCAAAGTGTAAACCATAATGTAAATTATAGATGATGGTTAGTAGCAATGCTTCAATATGTGGTTATCAATTGTGAAAAAATGTACCACACTAATGAAAGATGTTATTAATAGGGAAAAATGTGAGAGGGGATAGGCTACATGGGACCACTCATATTTTTTTATGTAACTTTTCTGAAATCTAATACTTCTTTAAATATAAAGTTAAAAGAAGAAAATCTTAATTCAAAATGATATATTCAAAGTTCTTGAAGCTGTGAGTTTTTCATATATGCAATTTACCATGTTGAGAAAATTTCCTTCTCTTCTAACTTTTGGGATATTTTTTAACAAAAAAGGATACTGAATTATGTCAAAAATCCTTATTGAATCAATCAAGAGGATCAAGTGATTTTTCTTCAACTTATTTATGTCCTGTATTACATTAATTGATTTCCTTCTGTTTAGAAACACTTGCATACCTCAGGAAAATACCTATTTGATCATGGTGTATTATTCTTTTAATGTGGTTTTGGATTCACTTAGCAAGTATGTCATTGAGGATTTTTGCAACTGTATTCATTAGAGAAATTGGTCTGTAATTTTCTTTTTAAGTATATCTTTATCTAGATTTTGAATTGGGGTGATGTTGGCTTAATTGAATGAGTTTAGTAGAATTCCCTCCTTTTCATTTTTTGGAGGAGCTTGAGCAAGATTGGTTTTAGATCATGTTTGAATGATTGGTAAAATTTACATCTGAGGCCATCTGGTCCTAGGCCTTTCATTTCTGGGAGTTTTTTTGATGGCTGTTTCAGTCTCTTGTGATAGGTTTGTTGATGTTGTCTATTTCTTTTAGAGTCAGTGTAGGTTTTTCATGTGTTTCTAGGAATTTGACCATCTCCTCTACATTGTCTAGTTTGTTGGCATACATTGTTCATAGTATCCTCTTATGAGTGTTTTTATTTCTGTGGAAGGATGATGTCCCTCCTGTCATTTCTGATTTTATATATTTGCATCCTCATTTTTATTCTTTGTCAGTCTAGCTAAGGGTTTGTTGACTTTGTTTATGTACTTGAAGAACCAAATTTGGTTTTGTTGATTCCCTCTCATGTTTTTTTATTGTTGTTGTTACTGTTTTGTTTTGTTTTCTTTTCTCTCAATTTCATTTATTTCTGCTCTGATTTTTATTATTTCTTTTCTTTGGCTTGGTTAGGGAATAGTAGGTGTTCTTTTTCTAGTTCCTCCAGGTGTGTAGTTAGGTCTTTGATTTTTCTCTTTCTTCTATTTTCATGTAAGCATTGAGGCCTATAAATTCCCATCTCAGCACTGCATTTGCTGTATTCCATAGGTTTTGATATGTTGTGTTCATTTTTCATTCATTCTGAGATATTTACAGATTTCTCCTGGAATTTCTTCTCTGACCCACTGATTATTTAAGAGTGTGTTGCTTCATTTTCATATATTTGGGAATTTTCCTTTTTATGCTTGTTATTTTTTTCCATATTAATTGCAGTATGATCAAAGAAAGTGCTTTGTTTAATTTCAATGTTTTAAAATTTATTGAGAACTGTCTTATGAATCAGATAAGACCTATCATGGAGAAGGATCCATGAGCACTTTAGAAGAATATATTTTCTACTGTTTTGGGAGGTAATGCTCTATAAATGTCCATTAGGTATAACGCATTTTTCATATTAATTAATCTGTGTCTTTCCTTATTTATCCTCTGTCCAGCTTTTCTATACAATGCTGAGAGTGGTGTATTGAAGTCTCCAACTATTATTGTAGATATGTCTATATTTCCTTTCAATTTTGCCAATTTCTGCCTCATGTATCTTGGAGCACCAAGGTTACATACATAAATACTTATTATAATTGTTTCTTCTTGTTTAATTATCCCTTTTTAATGAACATCTTAGTATCATAACATTTATGCATTTAAAATCTATTTTGTCTATGTTAAACTAAATATGAAGTACAAAGTCTTGGGGGTAAACTGTAGAGTATAGAATACTATGAAATACAATGTGGGTTGAGAATGGGACCTGATGCTTAATATATGTAGAATTTTTAATAAGGTTTAAAAGTGGAAATGAGTAGAAATGATGGTAATACATTATAGTGAGGATAACTAACACTGCCGATTTATAAATGTGATTGTAACTGAAAGGGATAGTCTATGGATGTAAATGTCAATTGAAACGAAGGTAGAAGAAAATCTAGGGACTGTAGAGCTTAGCGATTTCTTGATGGATGATATTGCTATTAATTTTATAAATATAGAATGTATTTCTTTTACAAATTGTTAGGAATGTGGTGATATGTGTTAAAACTGCAACTAATGCAATCTATGGGCGATAGTTAATAGTAATATTGTAATATTTTACAGTAAATTCAAAGAAGAAATTATATCAATTTTAAGAGTCAATAGGGAAATAAAAGAGCAATGGAATTTTTCCTTTTGGAATAAGGAAAACATTCTAAAATTGACTGAGGAGATGACAGCACAATTCTGTGATGAAAATGAGAGCCACTTAGTGTACACTCTGAGAGGATTGTACAAGACATAGGATTGTATAACACAGTGACTACTGTGGTGGAACTTCAACTTTGGTTTACATAACAAATAGGAGAAGGTTCTCACATGAACTATAACTATAACAAACATATAACACTAATACAGAGTGTTAATAACTGGGTGTTTTTTTGTAAGTAAGATATGGCTATAAGATATGGGCTATAGTTAGTAGCAATATTTTGAGGATGATCTTTCCCAGTTTGTCACATACGTTTCAGAACAATGCAAAGTATTGGTGGTGGGGTGATGTATAGGATCCTGGTAAGATATGTATATATTTTTTTAAGTTCACAACATTTACTATACATATACTGTTTGTGTATGTTCATGTAGGAATGATATACATTAATAACTTTTTTAAAATGAAAAAAAAATTTCTTAAAAGACAGTTTTAGTGGAAGTGAAGTCCCTCAAATTTAATGTAACTGAAAATGTCTTAAGTTCTCATATTTTGAAGGATGGTTTTATACAATATATAATTTTTGGTTGAATTTATCTTATTTTTGGTACTTTAAATATATCATTCTACTGCCTTCCATTCTCTATGGTTCCTAATGAGAACTTAAAATATTTTGTTTTGCTAAAAGTGACCCCTATAAATTCTTGTTCTGCCATTTTGTGTGAAATCACCATTCTCATTGTGATTTTTACTGTGCTCAATATTTTGGAACATTAATGCTTTAGTCAGCAATATTTTTTTTTTTGCAGAGCCTGAATTGCTTAATAAAGACATTCAACTTTGAATCTTCTTACAGTCCAGAGTTTTTCATAGTGGTTATGGATTTCCCTTTTTATGTACATATTTTTCTGTGTTTTTTTCTTTATGTTTTATTGTTACTTTCATTTTACATATATACTTTAATCATCCTTTATGTGTACATGAAACTCAAAGTGAGACACTTTGCTTTATTTTCCATCTTATGAATCAATTTTCTTATTCAATAAGCAATAATGTAAGATTTCTCTTTAAAGTATTTTGTTTTCTATATGTGATATACATTTTGTCCCTGAATTCCTCCATTCTGGCCTAAGTTGGTATTTTCCTATTAAACAAATTTTTTATCCCTTTCATTCCCTTTCAGGTATATATTTTAGATATTTTCTTTGTAACTATAATGGAAATTTTAAAAAACATCCTTAAATTTAACAATCCATCATGAATTGATATAAACAAATTCTATAGAACAAAAATACTCAGCTGCTCTAGAGCTACCTTTAGTGTTTCTATTGGGGCATAACTCCTAAAAATGAATTCCTCAGCTTTTTTAAAATCTGAAATTGTCTTAATTTATTATTCATTTTTGAAAGATTAATTTTCCAAATATAGAATTCTTGGCTGTCAATTATTGTTTGTTTATTTTCATCACATTTTCATTATGTTATTCTGCTCCCTTCTGGACCCCACTGTTTCTGATGAGAAATAAGCAATTATTCTTTTGAGGATCACTTGCAGGTGATAAGCAGCTAGGGTAATGACTCCCCAGAGATTGTTGAGCTTCATAAATGTGTTCATTCATGTCTTTCATCCAATTGGGGAAGCAGTAACCATTATCTATCCCAATATTCTTTATGACTCTTTTTTCACTTGTCTCCTAATGGAAATACCATTTTGAAACTGTTGGCCTACTTGATGCTTTCCCACAGTTCCTTTAAGGTCTTTTCAAGTTTCTTCATCCTTTTTTATTTCTGCACTTCAGAGTGGGTAATTTCAATTGTCCTAACTTTAAGTTCACTGATTCATTCTTTTCTCAGCTCAAATCAGCTGTTGAAACTCTTTAGTGAAATTTTCATTTAAGTAGTATACTTTTCTGACAAGGAATTATAATTTGTCTCCTTTATATAATTATTTAATTTTTATTGATATTCTCATTCAGTCCATGTATCATTTTTCATGGATTACTTTGTTCTTTGTCAATAATTTCCTTCAACTCCATGAGCATAAAGAAGACAGCAGATAGAAAGTATTTTTCAAGTAATTCCAATATCTATGTTCCTTGAGGAACAGTTTCTGTCAAATTATGCTTTTCCTTTTAATGGGCCACCTGTTCTTGTTTTTCTTTTTTGGTTTAGTAATTTGGTGGTAAAAAATGGTTTATTTTAATTTTTATAAACTGGTATCTCTGGAAAAGATATTTTTCTCCTTCCTCAAGTTTTGCCATTCTTCATAATTGATATTTCCAGTCATTATTTGTTTAATGACTTTTCCAAACTATGCTTTGAAGATGATATTCAATATTGTGTGTCGTCCCTGAAGTCTCTGTCCTTTAAGTTGTTGTCAGTTAATGTTTTGACAAATTTCATTGAAATTCATGAGTTAAAAAAAAATACAGAAAATGATATAAAAGGAAAGAAAAGAATAAGTGAAAACACAACCAACCAACCAAAATATCCAACAAAAAAAACCTCCTCTCACACTTTGCCAAAAGACTCTGTGCTGGAACATGATTTCAATAATTAACCATGGCATTTACAAGTCCAGTTTATTTTGTACTTCCTGCTTGTACTGACCCTAGAAATCAGGCCTTGAAAGCATAGGGCATTTTCAGGCCTTTTCTAAGCAAGCAAACTGTCCTGCCATGCATGTAGTTTTGCAAACTTCTCAGTATAAATGTGTAGAATTTTTGATGCCCTAATTTTCAAAAGAAACTCACTTATTAGCTTTCTGTCCTGGAATTTATGATGTATATGAATAAATACCAATGATAATATTTTGCCACTAATTGCTGCAAGTTTTTTATATCTTACAATGATCACAAACACTATTTACTCTATTTTTTACCTGATTTTAAAATATGGTATCTCATTTTTAAAATATTTACCTTCTCAAGATTCCACTCATGTTGTATAAATTGAAAATGGATGGCTTCATTCATTGTTGTAGGTGAGAAATGCAATTTATTTATGTGGCCCATATTATGTTATGTGTTTGTGATATTCAAGTGAGATACAAGATTACATTTTCCAGGAAATCCTAATGCACGGGCTCAGAAAACTACATATAATGACCAGAAATTGACACAGCAGACACTGAAATCATGGTGTCTCTGACATGATGGTTCATCCATTATTGTCATGTCAAATTGGCTTTGACATACACTCATTTTCCTCTGTAATGGTGAACAACATTCAAGATGGTAACCATCCAAATTCCTGAGTTACTAGGATGTTACCATTACCTAACTGTTGCACCATAGGAATATAGATGGAGAAAAAAATAGACCTGCTTTACCCAAAGGCACCATGTTTTTGGGTAGGTACCTAGGGCATTTGATGGCTGTATTCCCTTATAACACTGTTGTCATTATTAAATGAGCTGTTACAGAAGGTACTTGGGACACAGAATCCTGAACATAGTAAAAAATATATGAATTTTTGCCATTGAAGTTTTTGCTATTATTTATGTCTTCAGTTCTTTTTTATTACTTATATTTATGAATACAGAGTCTGTGACATCAGCTATTGGGAGCTTATAGGCAGTTAGAAGCAGGAGTAGCTAAGTAATTTGGGAATTCAAAGGAAAAATGAAAAGAAGAGGCCCGCTTTTTGAAATGTAGGGAATATGTGACATTTATCGATCTAATTTATAAAGTTTTTTGCTTTCTTCTGAAGTCTCTTGCTGAGGCTGTCATGGAATTTTATGGAAGTATATCCTGCACTGCCCCTTGCCTTCCAGGACTAGATCTTTGTATCCTGTGGTTCACTCTCTCTCATGTCCTAATTCATTCCACTTATAAAGGGCACCTGTAATACAATTAAGACCCACCCTGATTGGGCTGGGCCACACATACCTTAAGTGACATAACCTCATAAGAAGATCCTATTTACAATTAGTTCACAACTATAGGAATGGATTAGATATAAAAGTATGTTCTTCTGGGATACAAAGAGCTTCAAACCATGACAGATCATGCTCTGGATCCCCAAAATTCATGTTCTTTCTACATACAAATGCATTAATTCCATCATAATATCAAAAAAAAAACAACAACAAAGAAACCTTAAATAATAATAAAAAAAATGCTTGGTACAAAGTTTGATCAAAATTAGCTATAGATATGGTCTGTCCAGAGGTAAAATTATCCTCTGTCTGTGGTTCTGGGATATCTAGAGAACAAGTTATCTCCTTCCAATCGAGTGAGAGGCATAGGGTAAGATTTATTTCCAAAGGGAAAAATTGGAGGGAAAATGGAAGTCATGAGTCCCAAACATTTTTGAAGCCCTACATGGTATACTCCATTAGATTTCAAGGCCTGAGAATCATCTATGGTAAGATATTTGGAACCTTGTCATTGATGAAGTGACAGCCCAACCCATTCTGAGAGATTGTCCAGCAACAATGATCTCCTTGAAAACTTGGATGAATGTTCCACCCTTTCCTAGCATCAGGATGCTGGAAAGGTTCTCAGTGAATGCCCAGGGAACAGGATTCACCCTCTCTCTCAGAACATTGTGGTTATGCGCAGACTCTACAAAAACTCTAAAAAGACTCTACAAAACTCAAAGCCTCTATCCTCTCCAAGTACTGGGGTGGCAGCACTCTTTCTGAACAATTTGGTGGAAGGCAAACATTATCCAAGTGCTGGAGCAGACTCACCCTTTCTGAAGTCCTTAGCTTGTCACATTGCAAGGCACATAGTGGTTTTTCCTAGTCTTTCCTTACTCTTCTAGAATCAGCTTCTTCCCTTCTACAGGTTCTTCTCTCTCATGTCTGAATTCATTCCACATATAAGGGACAAGAAAGGGATTAAGACTCAATTAGATTGGGCAGGTCTGCACATATACTTTAAGTGAAACAACTTCATCAAAAATCATACATACAATGGGTTCACACCCTCAGGAACGGATTAGATTTAAGAGCATACGTTTCAAGTTCTAACCAATAAAACTTCTTTTTCTCCTAAGAATTGGCTAAACAACATTAGGATAGTTTATTTTACCTGATTAGTATTTTATTTAGTATCATTGCAACACAAGCATCTTAATCAACTTTCTAACTGCTGAAATGCTTTTCTAATAATATGTACAATGTTCTTGACTCAACTTTTAGCTGTTTAGTTGAAAGTAAAGATAATAAATACCATACTCTGAAATCTAAAATACCTACCAATCTGTATCTGCCCATTCATACGAGTGGCTGAGAAGGAAAATGTTTATCAGCTGGTTCTATGGAAAATCTTTCCAACCTTGGAGACACATGAAGGGAAAAATAACTGCATCAGAGCTTTTTTGAAAATATTCTAATGAGATCTCCTGATTGTGGTTTCTAGTGAAAAGATAATTGAAATTCTTATGTATGGAACGTATTTAGAATGGTATACTGGGCGTCTTGATGCTGATTATGGGAAAGGTATTGGAATTAGAAGATACATGTGTATGATCTGCTTGTACATGTCATTTCCAGCTATATATTCCTGTAGTGTAAAATGGAGATATTCTCTACCCCTAAATAATGAACTCTTTTTAAGATAATGACGCTCCCATGTGTTTAGTAACTTCATTTGTTCATCCTGGACCATAGTCTAAATTTATATGGTAATGCATACATGGGCATCTGCACTGTTAATAACAGATTTCATGCTTTGCCTGAATCTCACAGTAGCCTGCATCTTTTTAACATCTAGTAAAATTTGATACCAGCAAACATCTCTGATTCTTATGAGTTTAATTTGCTTTCTTAGTGGCAAACTCAATTTCTGAATTCTGCAGCAAACATGAAATACATTAAATGTATTTAGAACCCAAGGATTCATAACCCTAAGTGACACATTAGTTTAAATTCACCTCTCTTGTCCCAGATTAGTTCTGTGAAAGGACACAAACGTGTGTGACAGAGATTTCAATACATTCAAATGTTGCTAATAGAATTATTTCCTTCTTATTTACTGCCTAAATTTTTTATACAAATGCAATTCTGTAGGTATGACTGAGGTCATGACATATTAGGGAAAAAAAGCTTTTAATTTTTTGTTGAGTGAATGGTGGAATTTCATGTCTTATAAACTCCTATTTACTTCATTGCTTCATTTTTTTTGTTGAAGCTCATCATGAGGGCAATGAAAGTTTGTGAAACAATTGTTAAGGGATGGTACAGATATAGTTGTGTTATTCCAGATAGTTACTTATTGAGGAAAGGAGTAAAATTATTAAAGTTATGTAATTATTTTGGTTCTGGGAAGCAATTAATATTTTGAGATTTACTCATAATATATACAATGAGTTGAAGAATCTAAAACTCTTGTGAGGCAATAAAATGGTTATGATGAATTTGGAATAATCCAGTAAAGGAATAAATGACAGTAAGAATTGAGAGGAAAATAGTATTCTTTCCATGAAAAAAGAGCCATCACAATGTTTGATGGCCTGGAATAGTAGACTGCCCAATCCAAGACTGAGCTTTATTATACCTGATAATTTAATACATCCATGTTCAAACCCTAAATAGTTTCCTACAAATTCACCAGTGAACTTAAACATTTTTTCACCCAAACTTGTATTGAGTGACTGAATTAAACATTTTAAATATAACTTTTGATATTCATACATATAAATTAAATATCCATTTGTTATTGGGTAAAGCTCTAGTAACAAATTATCTCCAAAATGCTTTTATTGTTGTTTTATTAATACTGTGAATCAGTTTTATTTTGTGACATTTGAATTAGGTGAATATGTCAGAATAGTTTAAATATCTGTGCCAACTATTTTTGTATTGTTGGAAGAACCATTTTTTTCTAAATGGATAGGTATTTTGCAATGCCTGTACATATTTGTGTTTCTTTGAGAAGACATTTGTGTCTATATGTGCACATGCATTTATAGTTGCATATTTGCACAGGTGTTCATTCAAGCAGGTGTTTCCAACATTCCAAGGATGAGATTTTAAGGGTAGAAATAAAAAGAAAACAGGATGGTCACAGATTTTATATGTGATATTACAGAAAGAAAATAAAATATATGTACAAAAGACCATGTTGGACTGGACAACCAATATCCCACTTGAACTTTATGCAACTGAATAGCCCCCAATATAGGAATTTTGTTGAAAGTTCATAGCTTTAATCCCAACTGCTGAAGTCAGAGTAGGCATATTATCATGAATATGCAGAGTACCTGAACTACATGGGATTGCAAAAATGAGATAAAATCATTCAGGCAGGACTCACTTCAATATTAATGCTGCTGTATTTCACCATTAGAGAGAGTGTCATTTTTATTTTAATCTGGCCAATGCCCAGAATAAATAATTTATCTTCCCTTAGCCAGGGATGTATATTAAATTCTTCCAGATACGGCCATAGAGGCACCATTTTTATAATTCCTGTTAGAAGATATTTGCAAAGCCTTTTTCTATCAAAAACAGTCTATGTAACACCACAACATGCAAAATAGGTTCTATTGGATGAATTTGTGCCTTTGCTGATAGGAACAAAAGCAGCAGAGAGTTGATGATAACTGAATGAATAAGCCAGAGATTCTACACTTTAAAATTTGAAGAGAAAAAAAAAAAACCTGCAATCCAGTTTCAGAATAATGAAATGGGGATTATTTGACATGTTGACACTTATATTGCAATTCTAAATGAAACAGCCTAGATAAAATAAGAGAATCCAGATTAGAGCCAGGGCAGAAATCCTGATGATCTTAGTGACTTCACTTCCATTTTCATACAAAATGATTTAATACAAATTACTCCTTTACAATAACTAAATATTATGTTAAGTATATTTTGCATACAGGTTAATAATCAATAGTTTAGTAAAGAATTCATTCATAGTGAGAAATCAGTTTTCCCAATGGTGATTAACCCATTTGATGGTCACCAAATATCCATGAGCTCTCACTATAATTTTTATCTCCTTTGTATTTAAATGAGACCATATGAATAGATTGCGGTAGTGATGTGTTCTACACTCAGAAAGAAACTTTTTAGGAGCCAGTATCCTAGACTGCAGCATTCTTTTTCACTGCTGCAGCAAATCTGAAAGATATACATTAAGATGTCAGGAATAAGCAGAGTGAATCTTTGAGTAATTACACAGAACATAAATGCCTTAGAGGTTCTTACAATCCTCAGTGGATTTAGCTTGAGCTAGAAATAAAATTGAGTAGGTTAAGGCATTCAGATTTCAGGATTCATGTGTTATCACTGCAAAATGCAGCTTAATCTGCCTAATTCATTGACTAAATTTATCTTTACAAAGACTGATAGATATTAATAGGAGTACAGATTAGCATAAACTTTCAAAATTTTCCTGATTCTATAATAGTGTAGAATGGCTAACTAGCAATCCCTACAAAACCACATCAAATTAAAGCTTCTCCCTGCTCAGGGTAACACACTACAACTGAAATATTTAAAGTATAAATTTATACATCAGCTTTTTATCCCTTAACCAAAGATAAAAGATAATGTTTAAGAAAATTATGCAATCATACTCTAGGGAGTTTCAAAAACAATTATGAACTCCAATATGAACTCAGTATTCTTGTTACAAGAACTAGAAGAGCTGTTCTAGACAGTCCCCTCTTCTATACATCCATCTTAGAATAAGTTCTCATTTTGTACCAAAGCCCTGCAATCCTTATTCCACAAATTCTCCTACATCAGAAGACTATGAATCCTACTTGTCAGGAACATAGGGCCATGACAGAATCATTATTTCAATCTCAATCCTCCTCATCAATAATAACATCTAAAAGCCATTTCATCTTCAAGCGTTCCCACCCAATGGGAAAAATATGTTCAGGGCTCCAATTGAAATTTCTTTTTTTTTTTTAGGTACTGGGGCTGGGGATTGAACCTGGGACATCATATGTGGGAAGCTGGTGCTCAACCACTGAGCCACATGGGCTCTCTGCCAATTGAAATTTAATATGTAATAATTTGATTTACTTACAGCTTCTTCCTGACTCCATAGAAATTTTAATTCTAACTCCCATGACAAGAGCACCCTCAAAATGTTTACATGTCCTGTTAAGGATTATTGAGCATTTTTCTCAAGAATTAAAACAATGGAGGGAATTACAAAATCCAGTTTTCTTCTTGTTTGTGTGACAATGAAAGTTAGATTTAGAGTTAGAGTTGTTAGAGTTGTTTTGAGCCATTGCTAGAAATTCTCACTCAAGGGTGGTCTTTTATTGTCTCTAATGACATTGTCTTATATAGTCAGAACTCCAACCAAGCAATATGTCTAACAAAAGCCATGCCCTACATAAAAAAATGTGTTTCAATGGATCCTGAATGACAGTTACTTCTTGCTCAAGGAAGCTTTCTAGTGGTGGATCTTTCTGTGGGTGTGGAGGGTGCACATCCCTATCCATCATCATCTCCTCAAGTACAGGAAAAACCTGAACCCAAAGTGTCAAGTTAATTACACCAACTCAAATGATTCTTGGCAAGATTGCAACCAATTCCACCTTGGAGGCTGAGGGAGAGGAAATGGAAGTGGAGCTTTCATTCCTACAGTGTTTATCTTCTTCATGCTATAGGTATATTTTACAAGGGAGGGACTGGCTGAGTGTGAATTTTCAATGACTTTCATAAAATCATAGATCATCACTCTATGTCTGTGTGAACTTCCAGCTGAGAAGAAAGGCTTCTCTATTCCTTCATATCTTTTATGATATACTGACTTTTAGCCATTCATGCAAAAAGAAATATTTATACCAGGCATTTTAAATCATTCGACTGAGAGTAAGAATCATGGGTATCTAGTCCTCCAAGTGTTCACAATCAGTTATTAGTTAAAAGGTCACAGTCATCAGGATATTTAAGCAGTGTATATTAAATCAGTTTAAGTATTATGATAAAAATCATGTCTCATGTAATCTTTTTTGGTGACCTTCATTCCTTCTATAAATCCATATTTCCTCCTAGAATCACTTTCCCTCTGCCTGAAAGCCTCCTTTTCTATATTGTACTGAGTGTGCTGACAAAAAATTCTGTTAGTGTTGTATGAATGAAAACATCTTTATTTTCTGTTTTTAAAGATATTCTTGTTGCCTGTATATTATAGCTTGACAATTTTTTCTTTCATATGGGCCCCCCTGACTCCTTGCTTGCATTGGTTCTGACATGTAGAATGATGTCATTCTTATCTTCTTTCCCTGTACCACTATTTATTTTGCAACCCTCTATATGTCTATTCTCAGGGCATCAACAGAATAGCAGATTTTAATGGCCTAGGTGTTTTCACATTTTATTTTGTTTAATCCTCCCTATGACTCTGTGTGACAGGTAATAGGATTGCTTTATATACTCTGATAAACTCTTGCACCCATTCTCTTATGACTAAATGAAGTTATGCCCTATTTCTCAGATCCTAGGCTGACTTCCAGACCACAAACATAGGATGCTGCTACCCTAACTCTGCCAGTTCTCTGCCTGACACCCTTGGTCACAAGTGCCGCAGACACAAGAGAGAACAGGATACACTTGTTTAGCTGCCAACTTGGATGAAGCTGCTAATTCTAACCCTCTGGGAACAGATAGTTGAGAGCATGCCTAACTCCTTCTTGTGCTTGAGCAATATTCTTTAAATATTTACCTTTAATCATACATGAAAATGTTAATGAGGAAGACTCTGGCGATTATGGTGCCTACAATATCACCTAAAGATAATGAGCCACAGATTATAGACACTATTTGTTTCTAAATTGCCAGCCCATGTACATCCAGATTCTGAAGGAACAAAGGAGTTACCACCAGTCCATCACAGGCTTTATATAAAGAATGAAAAGAGCTGACCTCAGAGACCTGATAGTCCAGCACAACTTTGATTTGTTGCTGAGTTCATGGTACTTGTAATTCCCAATCAGTCTGCATTAGCATAGTTTGCTGTTTTCAGGTCTTTAAATCATGTTATAACCAAGATCAAGAAACTTTCTTAATATATTTCTCTGGTCACCAAGAAAGCAAGATGGGTCGATGTGCAGAATGGAGTTTTGGGAAAAGCGTTTTTCAATGGTTAGGTTTCTCTCCATCAATTTTTTTGAAGCCTAAAGATTGGGAAGTTCTATATCAAGAAATTCTTATCTGAGCTGGGATGCATGTGTCCAACATTCACTGCTTGGTGCGAGGCTATAGGACAAAGATAAGCACACCCACAAACTAAGATTTACTTAGGAAGTCCCCCTTAGGATTCATTTTCAAGTCACTAATTGAAGTAAACACTACACAAGGTAAAAATGATTGCAAATCTGTATTTAGTAATGGGTCAGAGATGGCTATTTCCACAGGAATTGTCCTTTACAGGTATGGGATAAACTTGTTACTTCTTCCCCAAATGCATTCAGAGAGATAGATACAATCAGTGACTTCTTAATTAGTACTTTTCTCACCAGGTGACACTAGAGTTCAACTTACAGGTAATTTATATTTAAACATGTATTTCTACTGTCACAGTTTTTATAAATAATGAACTTACCCTTCTACTCAGAATAGCATTCACTGGAAATATGGACCCAGACATGAGATAAGCAAATAAAAGTTTCTTTTATTAAATTATCTTGCTGAATATAAAGGGAAAATATTCTCTTACAGAAAAATTATATCATAAAATTTATAAAAGAAGAAAATAACAATCTTCCTTAATCACATAATCAGATAAGCACTATTAGTTTTCAGTGTATGTTCTTTAGATCTGTTTTATGTATATATATCTTTTTAGACTTAATATCTTTATACATGGCATTATATATTCTGCCTTTTCCAACCAGTATTACATCAAAATTTCTTTCCAGATCATTAATCTTCTTACAAATCACTTTAATGTCCACCTGTTACTCCATAACAATACATCACAATGCATTTAACTGTACCTCCCTATATGGACATTTGATTGTCTTCACTTTTCCCCTATTATTTAAAAAACTGTGAAACACAATCTGTATGCATAGTTTTGACCATTTTTTCTGTCTAGTATAGATTCTAAGAATAAGGAGATTTGAAAATTTTGTACCAATACATTCTCAACAGAATTGATAATATAACACTGATTAATGTTTGCTAATTTGGAATTAAAAATTCACTATTTTTAAATTGCATGTATTGATGACATATGAAATGAATGATTTTTTAGATTTCCATTTTACTTCCTGAGGATTACCTTTCATTAATTTTACCCTATCTTTATAAAGAATTTTCATTATTTTTCAAAGCAATTTCTATTATAATAATGGTTGTCTATGACCTTTTTCAACTATTTTTCTGGTGAATTTCATAACTTCATGTAGTTGAATCTGCCATTTTTCTACTTTTATATCAATTTCTTTTGCTTGACTCCAGTGGTATTCTACTCCATTTAGAGATTAAATTCCTATTGATCACTACATTTTTTGTTGTTTTGTACTAATTTATGTTTTATTTTAAGGCACATGATTCTCTTTTTTGTTTTATATGAATTTTCAGACTGGCATAAATAGAAGACTTACTTTGTTTTGAAAAATGCTTATCAGTTATTTTTTAAAAAATTTTATTGCCTATACTGAACTATGGCTAAATAATTTTAAAATTAGGGTCTTTTGAGGATTGTTCCATATTTGTTTCTCTTTGAGCTTATCTATGATCATTGGTTTTATTAGTATTGTATAAACTGATATTCTTTTGAAATTATTTATCAACTAATGTTTTTGTCTGTTGTACTGATCTGTTTCAAATGATTTTCTTAAAATAATTGGCTGATTTTTTAGCTTCTTGAGTTGACTACTTTGTTCATTTATTTTCTCTGTCTTCATTTGTTTGTTCAATTACTGTTATACAAATAGTTCAAGGATAAAAATATTGATATGAGGTTTCTCCTTTTTATTCTTTTACCAGTAATTTGGAGGTATGACGAAAGTTACACTTTTTAGCTTTAGGTTACAAATTTTTACATAAGTTAAAGTATACTTCAATTCCTCTGTACTTTGCTCTTTTCCCTTTATTACATATATACAAAAAAGTTAGGCTCAGTAAGATTAAGTCCCACACACAGCATCACAAGGCTACTTGTAGTCAGTGAAAGAAGAATACAATAATAGTCTAAATACTCTGACTATTCTAAAGAACACACATGTTGAATAAATCCTGGTGCTTTTGTTTTCTTGCCTAAGAAGTGCCTGTTTTGCATTGCATCATGATGCCTGTTTTATCCTCTTCCTGATAGCTTTCTTCTAGTGGAAGTCAATAAAGAATTTATGGTTTTCTTATTCAATTGTCAGTCAATGTTGCATGAGCTCATGAATCTATCAGGATATATCATACTGCAGCTTCAAATATTCACACAGTTCATTTGATTTGGAAATACGACTAAATCATCCCTAATTTCAAATTAAACTCACCTGATGTTTTATAGACACCCAGAAACAAGTTAAAAATATCAAGTATGACAAACTGCAAATTAGCCTTAGCAGCATGAGTGACAATAGAAGAGACACAAAACAGACTGTCATGAATTTAATCTTTACAGATATATTGTTTATTCTTTTCTTATTTATTAAAGATGTGGATTTACAGAACAATCATGCATGAAATACAGAATTCTCATATTCCACCTTATTATTAACTGTTGCATTGGTGTGAAACAGTTGCTACAATATGTGACAGCACATTTTTATAATTGTATTATGAACTATAGTCCATGATTTAACTTGTTGTTCACTGTTTGTCTAGTCTAGTTCCAGGGATTTCTTTTGCTAATTTTTATTCTTTGAGGCAGGTCCTCTTCCAGTCCTGTTTTGCATGGAAGAAAATACTATGGCAGTGACTGGAAGAGCATTCAGTCATATATTACTTCAGGAAAGGTGCCTGGAATGTCAACAGTCATAAAACTCTTGTGTGTGTGTCCGTGTGTATGTGTGTAGAAGTGGCTTATGTATTCAATATGTGTCTCAAAATTTACCCAACATGAAGTTTAGTATTTACCTGCTCAGCCTTTCCAGCAATCATACAGAAAACATTTTATATGACAGATATATTATTCTCTTGATCAAAATTTATCTAATGCCATTGCAATCCTTGTGCCATTTGAAGAAAAATCAATTGTCCAAAAGCAAACTTTGATTCATGGAGCAGTTGAACAACATGACAGAATTCATCCTGCTTGGTCTGACACGGAACCCAGACATGCAGAAACTTTTCTTTGCTGTATTTACACTCATCTACTTTCTCACTCTTGTGTGCAACTTATTCATTATAGTGATCATCACCACCAGCCCAGCACTCAGCACCCCCATTTATTTTTTTCTGTCAATTTTGTTCTTCATGGATGTTACCTTTTCTACTATCACAGCCCCCAAATTGATATTTGACATTGAAAAGAAAACTATCTCCTTCAATGAGTACATGACTCAGCTCTCTTGGGACCATTTAATCAGTGGAGTTGAGCACATCCTTCTCTCAGTGAAGGCCTATGACCGCTATGTGGCCATCTGCAGACCTCTGCACTATATGAACACAATGAACCAGTGTATGGCCTTCGGGTGGCTGTGTCCTGGGTGGGGGATTTCTTCATGGCCTGATTCAAATCCTTTTTATGGTGTGGCTATCCTTCTGTGGTCCCAATGTCATCGACCATTTATTCTGTGATTTTTACCCTCTGCTAAATCTCTCCTGTACTGATACTCACATCCTAGGACTCTTTGTTGTGGCCAACACTGGTTTCATGTCTGTGCTCATTTTTCCTATACTTATTACCTTCTATGTCCTCATCCCTCACACCTTCAGAGATCACAGCTCTGAAGGACAGCAGAAGGCTCTCTCCACCTGTGACTCACATATTACCATGGTCATCTTAATCTTTGTTGCCCTGTATATTTATATACCTTTGGCCCTTGGGCACCTTTCCCATTGATAAAACAGTGGCTGTATTTTATACTATGATGAAACCCATGATAAAACCTTTAACCCACACATTCAGAAATGCAGAGATGAAAAATGCAATGAGGAAGCTCTGGAGCGAAAGAGTCAGATTTTGTTCTTTTATCAGTAATTTGGAAGTGTATAAATAGATAAGATAAAATAAAATCTATTCCTATTTTAAAATTAATTGTGTCTAAAGCAAAATAAATCAACTTGTATTCAGAATATGTGGGTTAAATACCTACTATCCCCTTGGTATCTGAAATATTTAATCATTCCTCTTTTATAAATGTTTACTCTAGTTCAATCCAATTAGAAAATTCTTTGCATATACAAATTAATAATCAATGGGATTTGGTTAATTTAAAGGAAATTTTCATAATGTTTGGAAAATATATGGCATTATATATTCTGTACAAAAATTATCTCCAAATCATACATAAAATGGCCTGTATGTGTCATTGCAATCTCATTCAAGACAAATCCTAAGTCCTGAAACTGCCCCCTTATTACACCAGTTTTCCCTACCCCTGCCCTCAGAACCTCAGTGGCCACTGCCTCCACATGAATGATATAAGTTCTTACATTGCTAGATTCTGAAGTCTATAGTAGAATAATAAGTCTACTTTAGTCCATAGTTCATTCCTCAGTCCTGAGGATTCTGGGATGGTGATGCCGACTCCACCTCTAATTGAGAGGGGTTTCAGTCCCATAGGGCAGTCTCTTTCTTGCAGATCTAGACTCTCTAAGATCTTTTTCTCTTTTTTTAAATATATTTTTTAATTTTTAAAAGATACTTATATTACACAAATGTTACACAAAAAATATAGGGATTCCCATTTGCCCCACTCCCCATACCTCCCATACCCTCTCACATAAAAAAAATCCTTCATTAGTGTGGCACATTCATTGCAATTAATAAACACTTTATGGGGCATAGCCATTGAGCATGGACCATAATTCATATTGTAATTTACATTCTGTCTCAAACAATTCTGGAGTCTATGCGAAGAAATATAATGGCATATATCTGTCATTGCAATGCCATTAAAGATGATTCCCAAGTCCTGAAAAAGCCCCTTCATTAC
Organism: Cabassous unicinctus; assembly: GCA_029593785.1. Lineage (NCBI taxonomy): Eukaryota > Metazoa > Chordata > Mammalia > Cingulata > Chlamyphoridae > Cabassous > Cabassous unicinctus. The sequence goes on along the minus strand of JAQZBX010000403.1, from coordinate 26,258 downwards.
ACCTGTCTTTCCCTCCCCCTGCCCTGAAGGCCTCCAGTGGCCACTACCTCCACATCAATCCTGTAATTTCTTCTGTTGCTAGAATCACAAGTCTAAAGTAGAATACCAGTAAATCCACTCTAGTCCATAGTTCATTCCCCAATCCTGATGTCCACTCCAACTCTAATTCAGAGGGGGCTTCATCCCATAGAGCCATTGGATGGGACTATCTTGCTTGCAGTTGTAAGCTCTCTCCTTTCATTGGTATGGTGCTTATCAATCCTCACTTTCTTGTTAGTTGTTCTGGGTGCATCCAATGAAATGGAGATTAGGTGTTGCAACTCTGCTGAAGCTCAGTTCCCAGCTGGCATATGGACATCCAAAGATTAAAGTCTCTTGGATGTACACCTACCAACTCCAGCACCAATTATAAGTTCAAATGGAAGGGACAGATTACCCATGTGTAGAGAAGTCATAGCTGACAGTTATGAAACTCTGACAGTTTCAGGAGGACAAATTGCAAATTAAGGCCCACTGGCAAGGCACCAAATTCCAGAGCTATCTGCCTTTCCAATAGGACCTGGGTGTCTCCAAAGCCCTCAGAAGCCTCATTATTTTGGGTAGTATCCACTTTGACAATATATAAGATTCTGCTAAGATGTGCATAAGCATTACCTCTGGGATCACCTCCAGACTCACTTTGAAGTCTGTTAGCCATGGAAACTCATTTGTCTTTACTTTTTCCCCCTTTTATTTGAGGTCTTTTTCCAGTCTCATTGCTAGTGGGTGCTTGGTAGCAATCCCTTGGTGCGAGGGAGGCTCATCCCCTCGAGTCATGTCCCAAGATGGGAGGAAGGTAATACATTTATATGCTGAGTTTGGCTTAAAAAGAGGCCACATTTGGGTAACAAGCAAGCTCTCAGGAGGCAACTTTTAGGCACCTCCCAACACTAGGCTAAGTTTTAATTTCAAGAGCAAAGGTTCACAAGCATAGTTGTCAATATCAATTGCCCCTGCACTTGGGGGACAATTGCTGCTCCATTAGAGAATGTGGCAGAGCGCTCCAGGATGGGAATTCTACATTCTCTCTGTTATTGTGTGAGTCTCCACCTACTGTGACAATGCTCCAACAACATTTGAGCACATTTATATACCTTATATGTATGTCCAGGTGAACTTCCTCCCATGCATCCCCATCACTGACACCCCACAGCAATGACCTTCTCCTGCCCCAGTTGCAACTCTTCTGTGATCCAAAGCTTCTTAAAAAATGAAGCCAATAAAATATCCAAACACAGTTAAAAGGAAAATGAAATAATAATGATAGGTTTAAATATAAGAAATAAAATACATAAAAATTTAAAGAAAACTAAAACTAAAATAAAATTTACACATTGGGAAATTAAAAAATAATGAAAATTATTTAAAAAACATTTTGACATTTTGCCTTTCATCACTGTAATATCTGTTGTCCTGTAAGCACAGTGACATTTTCTTCCATTTATTCCCGTGCCTTTTTTTTTTCATTTTGTTTTCAAAGAAGTTTTAGGTCTCACTAAACTCACATACAGAATACATGGGACTCCCATATACCCAGCATCCTCTGCCTTTCCCCCTTTCCCATATTAATACCTTTTTATATGTGGATGGTACATTTATTACAACTGATATACAAATAGTGAAACATAGCATCTAACCATGGTCAATAGTTTACATTATGGGTTACATTTTAGACTGTACACTATTATAAGTTTTGATGATATTTAACATGACCAGTGTCCATCATTGCAAGATCATGTAGAACACTTCAATTGCCCACTAAATACCCCCTGTTCCATCTATTCTATTCCTTCCCACCTCCACTCGGGGCCCACAGAGACCATCTGGCTTCACTCCTTTGATGACAAGATTCACAGTTACTTGCAACAACACTGAGGTCTTGACACATTGATTTGTCTTCCCCTTTTAGTAACCACCCATGCTCTTGAGATACACTCACCCATCTGTTTGAGAGTATATTGGTCTTCCTCAGGATGGGAGTCCAGCTCTTTCCCACTCATTATGTGGGTCTCTACTCACTGAGACAAGACATGATGACAAAATGAACACTCACCCACTCCTTAAAAGCCAACCCTAGGTGTGCCCTGTACCGAATCCACCCCACCCAACACCCTAAACCAGTAACGCTTTTTTGTCATCCTGCCATAAGAACATTCCCAATTTTGTACTTTCAACCACATACCTGTCAGTCCCCAGTGTTCATCTGGTCCCTCCCCCAACATTCCCCCAGTTCCATGGACTTCCAACCCACACTCCCCACTCTACCCACTTGTCAAATCTGCACCACCCAACCCAATAGTATCATAACCTTCCTGTCATATCCTTTCAATGCCCAACTACACACTTCCAACTTATCATAGATTATGCCTTTATAGCAATTGACTCACAAACCTCTTCCTTTCTATTTCCTGTAAATCTACCTTCCAGACAATAGCTCTCTGAGTGTGCTCAATTTGCTTAATTCATTTCAGTGAGGTCATGTAATATTTGTCCTTCCCCTGTCATAGTAGCAACCCTTCAGTGATCCAAAACTTCTTCAAAAATGAAGCCAACAAGATAACGAAATGCAGTTAATAAAGAAATGAAATAATAATGATAGTTTTAAAAATAAAAAATAAAATACAAAAATTTTAAAAAGTAAAATATTTTGGAATAATAAAAAATGAAAAAATATTTAAGAAAAAAATTTTGACATTATGTCTTTCATCACTGTACAGTATCTTATCTTGTATGTACAGTGACATTTTCTTCTGTTTATTCCCCCAGTGTCTTACTTTTTCCTTTTGTCTTCAAAGAAGTTTTAGGTTACAGAAAAGTCATGTACAGAATATAGAGGATTCCCATATACCCAACATCCTCTTCCATTTCCCTGTTCCCCTTTTAATAACATTTTATATATAGCTGGTACATTTGTGAAAACTGATAAACAAATATTGAAACATAGCTACTAACCATAGTCAATGGTTTACATTATGGTTTATATTTTGTACCATACACTTTTACAAATTTTGATGAAATTTATCATGGCCTATATTCAGCATCGCAAGATCATGTAGAACACTTCAATAACCCCCCAAATGCCCCATGTTCCATCTATTCTATTTCTCAATTCTCCTCCCTGTGAGGCCCACAGGAACCACCAGGCTTCACTCCTTGAAGAAAAAGATTCATAGTTACTTGCAACAACATTGAGAGCTTGACATACTGGTCTTTCCTCCTCTATTAGGCCCTGCCTATGCTCTTGCAAAACTCCTACCACTCTATTTGAGAGCATACCATGACTCCCCAGGATGGGAGTCCAACAGCTTCCCACTCATTATGTGGGTTGCTATCCACCCTTACAACTCATTAAAACAACATGAACACTCACACACTTCCTAGAAGCCTGCCCAAGTGTGCCTTGTCCTGAATGCCCCCCACATCCAACACTTTAAACAAGTAACCCTCCCCTGCCATATTGCCAAAAAACATTCCCAACGTTGTAGTTTCAACCACATACCTGCAAGTCCCCAGTGTTCATCTGCTCTCTCCCCCAACCCTTCCCCCATTTCTATGGACAGTACAACTCACCCTCTCGACCCTAGTCCCCTGACAAACCAGCACCACCTAACCCAATATCATTGCACCACTGTCATTCCCCATGACTGCACAATTACACACTTCCACTTTATCATAACTATGCTGTTCCTGGGTGGAGACAATGATGTGGATCCACCTGGCCAAGAAGTGTGGAAACTGTGGGATCCAGCAGACCATATTGCCAATGAAAAGTGGTATCAGAAGTTGTTCCTCCTTCTCCCCTTTCCTGGGGAAGTGGATCCCTGAATCCCTCTCAGTCTATAGCCCCCCAAATGGACCAGAGGAACCAAAGCACTCTGCTCCAAGGGTGGAGTTTGTGTGCTAGCAGCAGCAGCTGCCCTGTTTGCTTACAGATCCTCATCACAGAGTCTTCTCTTTTCCTTTCTCTATTCTGGGTGCTGCTGAGTCCTCCCCTAGTCTCCTGAACCCTAGAACAGTGAGATATGCAACATTCTAAGACTCCATCTTCCTGGAAGTTCTGCATCACTGTTTTAATCAAAGGGGAAAAAATCATCAGTAGCAGGGAAGGGATGGAAACCATTGTTCTGCAGTGATAAATAAGAGCAACCTAATCATTGGAGGAACTTGAAATGAGGGAGAATATTTTTTTCATGTTTTGGAACAAGGAGACCCTTTTAATCTTGGCAAATATCTCTTTCATTAGGGAAGCAAAAGTAACAATACATATAAAAAGAACAGCCATTCTGACAAAACAACAACAAACTTTTAGTGGCATCCAGAGAGATTTGTTCATTAAGTTAGAATGCAGAGCCCCATTATAATGGCAAATTGATTTATACCATGCTGACATAAACTTGTAATATTCAGAATCACATTGATTTAATATTTTAAAAAAACCAGTATAATGTGATATCCCTTGTGTAATGGAACTCTGAAATAATACCCATATCACATACAGTCATGTGGATACTATTTGTTTAATGTAATGTAAATGCAATTATACCCATAGAATTATTTGGTAATTTTGATTTTTGCCTCCAATATTAGCTAAGGTAACAAATGTTAATTTTAAATTCTACATGTGAGAATAACTTATTTTATCAACTCATCTATTTAAGCTTCCTAGGTTGCCCAAGCAAATGCAAATTCAATGATTTGGCTTAATCAATGAGAATTTATTTCCTTACATATTCAGGCTAAAAGAAAGTCCAAATCAAGACATTATCAAAGTGATACTTTCTCCCTGAAGACTGTGGTGTTCTAAGACTGTCTACCATGGATCCGGGGGCCCATAGCTTGTCAGATGGCAAGGAACAAGTTTGCCTCTTATCATCTCTCCCTTCTGTTCTGGGACCAGCTTCTTGCCTCCTGTGGCTTTCTCTCTTTTATGTCTGAATTCATTCCACTTATAAAGGGCTCCAGAATATGGTTAATAACTCACCTTATTGGTATGTTCAAAGACACCTTAAGTGAAGTAGCCTCATGAAAATGTCCTGCTTAGAATGGCTTCACAGCCAGGGGAATGGATTAAATTTAATAGCGTGTTTTTCTAATATACATACAGATTCAGACCAACACAACTTATTTTCCTTCTAAGAATTGGACAGCCAATATTAAGATAGCATATTTTAACTGATGAGTATTTTGTTTGGTGTCATAGAGACACAAGCATCTTTATCAATTTTCTAACAGCTGAAATGCTTTTCCAATAATACGTGCAAGGTCTTTGCCTCAACTTTTATGTGTTTAGTTGAGAGGAAATATAATACCATACTCTGAAATCTTTAACACTGACCTATCTGCATCTGCCCACTCCTATGAGTGGCTGAGAAAGAACAGATTTATCAGCAAGTCCTGTGGCTAATCATTCCAATCTTGAGGATACATGATGCAGGGAGAAATAATCAGGTCTAAACTTTATTGCAACTATTCTAATGAGATTTCCTGCTGTGGTTTCTAGTTTAAAGATAAGTGAAATTCTCGTCTATGAAATGTATTTAGGAGTATATACCAGGCTTCTCTCTTTGACTAATGGGAAAGATAATGGAATTAGCAAATACATGTATATGACCTGCTGATACATGTCATTTCCAGCTATAAAATTACTTTAGTATAAAACGGTGATGTTTCCTGACCAGAAACAACTAACTCTTTGTAAGATAATATCACTCATATATGATTTAGGACCTCATTTTTTTGTCCTGGTCCATGGTACATATTTATATGGTAAGGAAGACCTGGGTATCTGCACTAGTGGTTGCAGAATTCAGGCTCTGCCTGTGTCTCACAGAAACCTGTATCCTTTTAACTTCTAGTAAAATTTGATATGGGCAAATGTTCTATGAGTCTTTTTATTTTTTATGATAAAATGAGTTTATTGCAAGAGTTCTTAAGAGATAATGTAGGAAAAATAATCCATTAATTGGGTTTGGAAAAACATGGTTTAAAGGCTAAATGATGGGCATGTCATACATATTATACATGTTTATATGAAGTTGAGAATAAGTGCTCTGATTTTAATTCTATTTAGTAGGTCGATAAAGCAAAATAAGGTGTAGGGAAATCCAATATTTCCTACAATAAAGATAAAACTGACAGAGAAAATTAAATGCATATCACTGTTCTAAATATTATTTAACACAGACCTTCTAATACTGTCACTATGCTAGTCATTTGAAATTCCCTAACTAAAAAGTCATCAGCAAAATACAACAAAAGATATATTTAAAAATTAATTAAGGGGTGAAGCCAGAATGGCAGCAGAGCAGGGAGCTCCTGTTATGGCTCATGATGCAGGGCAGTTGGTGGTTACCCAAAACTACCTGGGGCATCTCTTTGAGGGCCCCAGGAGACTGGAAGAGTGTCCTGCAACATCCTTGTGGGTGTGGAGGGGGAGACTGGTCATCTGCAGGCAGGATTCATGAATGGAGCACTCCATGCAGTGCAAGTCGGTGCCCGTGGCACGGGCCACCTTGGGAACAGTTCCGTGGCTAGAATTGGAGTCTCCATTTCCCAAAAAGTGGGTTGGGAGGACTTGGTGTGGCACCAACTTCAGCTACCATTGGTGGATTTGGTAAGCTTAACTATGATCCTGGGAACAGTTAAACTTTGAGTTGTCCAGGTCAGAAGGAGGTCAGTAGCCACCATTTTGACTCTGCTTCTGGACTTAGGGGAAGTGGGGCTGATTGAAAATCACAGTGCTGGTCAGTTTGCAGGTCTAGCCTAAACCCAGCCCCACCTATGGGGGTGAGGAAGCTGGGCTGACCTGTGTGGGAACTCTCTGATCTTTACATATAAGAAATAGTTTGGAGGCCTGTTTCTCTGCCCACACAGAGAATTCTCAACTGTCAGTTCAATTTCCTTCCTCTGTTAATCAGTTATCTTAGACCTTTGCCACCACCTTATCCCCTACCAAATTACTAAATGTTTCTATAATCCTGCTACTTCATTATCAATTTGGAATTCTTGTGAAGTTATTTATGACTGCTCACATGCACTCTGTCTACCTGAGCCCCTACCCTGAATTTTGGCTATTTGAAAAAGAGAATAAAATCAATTTTGGGGTTCAGCTCAGGAGGATACCTTCTTCAGCTGTTCTCCCCCTGACCTCTCTCAACCTCCATGTTTGGAGTAATTCCATTGTGCCATTGTGGGCTCTGCCGGACAGACCTCCACAAGACTTTGCAGGATGGATTCCTGCAAGTGGTGGCCCTGATGTGATCAATGGACAGGTGGTGCAATCAGCATGTCAAAGTGATGAAATTTATCCAGATAACTCATCATCCCAAAGGTAAGGGAACGACAACACCCACTTGAGAGAGTTGCCTACATGTCAAAAATTCAGTCAGGGTTATTTTCTATTTCATCATGGGTTCAGGACTCTCAAATGAGCAAACATTTTTGTTAAATTCATTCAGCAATTTCTAAAGGCAGCTAACTGTATGATAAAAGTAACTCAACTATTCACCTTATTAAAGTTAGTCTGAAATTTCTGCCCATAGTCTCCCTACAGAGGAACATTAAACTTAGAATTATGGGAGCAAGTAGGAAAAATCTAAAAAGAAAATATGAACAGGGAGAGAAAATTCCTGCCTCTGTTCTTATAACCTGGAGCCTAGTGTAAAACAGCTTTCTGCTCACTTTACACGCCTTCCCAGCCTACTGCTCTTCCAGAGAAGTCCCCAATCAAAAGTCCTTTAGCTTTAGACAAAAAGGAAACCCCACTTCCTTCTCCCCCTCTGCCTCTTTTTCAAGCTCATAAAATATCCACAATCCCTAAGGAAGAAGAAACTTTAACTCTGCTTCTTCCTCCTCTACCCTCAGACTTCTTTGAAACTCAGACACCTTGCCCTGCTATTGAAAAATATTTAAAAGAAGCCCTCAAGGCTGGAGAATGCCACAATTTCCCAGTGGCTCTCAAAAATGGACAACCATGACATGATTTACTTGTCTATACTATATTTAAAGAATTGAGAAAAATTATTAGTGACAATGGCCTCCATAATTCTTTCACCAGAGGTATTTTAGAAGCCATAGCAAACAGCTACCTTATGTGCCCCTGGGACTGGCAATTTTTGGAAAAATGTTAGCTCTTTATGCAGTCTTTAAAGAGCTGCATAAAAGCATTGCTGAATGTCCAGCGGTGGGGTACATGGGAATCCCTGTAATTTCTGAGTAATATTTAGGTAATTTAGGCACCTTTAAAAAATATATATATGTATATATAACAAATAACATTTATGTAAACAAATGCACATATATGCATATGTATTTATACAGCATTTTACAAAAAAAGAAAAAAAAAAAAAGCATTACTGAAAATGAGCTCCATAATTCCTTCACAAAGCGAATTTTGAACTCCATTGCTAACGGCTATCAAATGCACCCCTGGAATTGGAAAGTTCTAGTGAAAACTATTGCTGCCACAGCTTAATTTAGTGCTTGTCAACTAGAATATCAAAAAGGCTGCAATGAACAGGCAGAAGTGCTGAATAAAGCCCTTATCAATGAGATCATGCGTGTAAGAAAACATTCAGCCAAAAGGTTAACTAAGATAAGGAAAATATTCCAGGAGCCACTCTGTAAACCCCCTACTGCCAATATGATAATGAGGCTGTGGGCTGGTGGGGGCTAATAATTGCTGGAAGAGTAGGAGAATTTGACAACAGTTTCCAAAAAAAATTTTCAAAAGTAGTAAAATCAAAGACGTATGTTTCTATTGATATATTGTAACTTGTTTTGTGTTTGTCTGTTTGTTCAGTGTCAGAGTACATTTTGATATCTCTGGATAGTGATATTAAATTGGTAAATGAAAATTATTAAAAGAGCTCAATTCAAATGGCCAAAAATTAAACAAGCACTTGTATTAATAAATAAATATGGATAATAATTTAAAATAATAAAAATTGTTACAAACAAATTCAATCATTATTTTCACAAATTTGTTTAGTGTTGATAGTAATTGTATGATGCAAAAAGTTTGCTTGGAAACAATTTCCAAAATCATTTAGGTAACTTATGTATAGAAGGTATGTAGAATGTGTTTTTATTATTAAAGAAAAAGAAAATAATTTTGTCCTAAGATAAAATGACTGTTTATTAAAAAAGGATAAAATGTGGAACAAAACCTGAATGAATATGGAAAGTGCAGAAGGTGCATGGAAAAACAATTTTTGTGGTCAAAGTTAAGTAGGATTTGATGGGTTTATCTATAAAGTTTTAAAAGCTTTGTTCTTTCTCAACGTTTCTTAAATCATTGGTCTGTTTTAGTAGAAGATTATAAAGAGTTTTTCTTCTGAATAATCAGTATGTAGAAGGAAAAAGGGGGGGTCTGTTTTATCAAAACAGCTTCTTGTACTTTAACCATATCTTTTCCTTGGAGAAACAAGTCCTATCACTTTTAAAACAACCTAATGTTCAAACCTGCTTTCTCAAAGCCAAATCCTGAAAAGTAGCTTTTTATTTCAAACTATTGCAAAATATTTGTTCTTACACCTTGAAAATGTAAAGTAATAAAATAATTGAATTTATTTAATATGGAAAGTATTTGAAATTGTTCTAAAATTAACAGATATTCATTAACCCTCTGTTAATAAAATTTATATGAATAAAAGTTTCATATAAATAATTTAAAAATGTGTAAAATTTCTAAAAGTTTAACAATGTTTATGTGTCACAGAAACAACCTCTCCTCTTAAAAATCAAGAGGCAGATGCTTAAACTCATGTTCACCTGATTTACCCCACTTCTGCAAAAGAAGCAACTCTATAGCTGTAGAAAAACAAAAGCCATTAGGGGCTGCCAGGAGTAGTAGATAACAGTAAATTATAGTAAACTAAAATAACACCACTGCAGTATGCAGCAGTCCCAAATATTGCTAGTTCATTGCAAATAATTAATATCCAGTTATGTCACTATCACTTTGTTTTGAAACTTGCTAAGGTTTTCTTTACTATCTCCTTAAACAAGTCAAACTAGCCCACATACCTCTTCCTACAAGAAAGCCAAAAATACATTAAGTTTAAAGTCAGTACTGTAAGTCACAGCACCTAACAGCAGAACCAATGTAGGTATTAAGATTACAAGTTAAAGTGCTGCCCCTCAGCCCAAATAGAAAATAATAATTTGTTGTTGCCTATGCCTCAAGTTATACAAAATAGAGAAAATAAAGTCATTTTAATCATGATATTAGCCTATATAACCTCTCTGGTTAGGAATCTTAACCTATAAGAAATAGAAATTTATTTATTTGATGTCTACTAGTTAAAAGTCTTATTATATTTGTTGTTATATAATCTTCTATAATCATGAATTATGTATAAATTGCTTAAGCACTAATCAAAACTTTAATAGTACGTTATGCACTTAAGTAATTTGATAACTTGTAAGTTACACAAAAATATATATTATTGAATATGTTAATCTCTTCTTTTGAGTTTAACAATCCTTCACTAATTTTATATTCTTTCAATTATTAACAAAAGTTCACTAACTAAATATCAATAAAAGTTCCTGCCACAATAAATGCTCAATAGCCCAACCATGTGTCAATATTATGTCTTTCAGGCTTTATGCCCTACTTCTCCTGCCTTCCCACAAGAATGTATTTATCACTACATGAATAATATCTTCATTGCAGCCCCCTCAAACACACTTTTTACACAACTCTATGAACATCTCCAAAATTCTCTTACCCAAGCCAGTTTCCAAATAACCCATAATAAAATCCAATTAACTCAGCCTTGAAAATATTTAGAATATGTTATATCATCTAAAACAGAGAAACAAAAAAGGGAGAGTATGGATACATCTCCTAGAAATACAATAGTCCTAGCACTATATATTTTAAACCTTTAAAATAAAAATAGCCTCTCAGCAGCTGAAAAACATTTCTCCCCTCTTCAGGAGAGTCATCAAATACAAGCTAAAATTCTATACAAAGAAATGTTAGAAGATGGATCTTGGAAAGGACCCTGTGTCCTCATAATGTGGGGGAGAGGTTATGCTTGTGTGCTTACTCCAACAGGCTCCCAGTAGCTGCCAGCAAAAAATGTGAAGCTATACCATGAGCTGGAAAGATAACCCATTTAACCCAATTCCACAGATGGAGAAGATGACGATCTAGTTATCATTATCATAGTAGAATATCAGGATACAAGATCACTATGCAAAAACAGTGATATTTCTATACACTAATAATGTGCAATCTGAGGAAGAAATCAGGAAAAAAAAATTCCACTTACAATAGCAACTAAAAGAATCAAATATTTAGGTATAAACTTAACCAAGGGTGAAAAGCACTTGTATTCAGAAAATTATAATACTTTGCTAAAAGAAATTTTAAAAAGACCTAAATAATTGGAGAACTTTTCATGCTCATGGAAGACTAAATATCGTTAAGCCATCAATTCTCCACAAATTGATATACAGATTCAATGCAATCCCAATAAAAATTCCACCAGCATTTTTAAACAAATATAAAACACAATTATCAAAATTATCTGGAAGGGTAAGAGGCCCTGAAGAGCAAGAAACATCTTAAAAAGGAAAAGTGAAGTTGGTGAACTTTCACTTCCAGACTTTAAATCATATTACCTAGCTACAGTGCTCAAAACAGCATGGTATTGGCATAAAGATAGAAACATAGATCAATGGAACAGAACTGATGGTTCAGAAACAGACCCTCACATCTATGACCAAGAGATTTTTGACAAGCATGTCAAACCCACCCAAATGGGACAGAACAGTTTATTCAACACATAGTGCTGAAGAACGGCATATCCATAGCCAAAAGAAAGAAAAAAGACCCCTATCTCACATCTTATACAAAAAATAACTCAAAATGGATCAAAGACCTAATAAAAGCAAGTACAATAAAACTCCTAAAAGAAATGTAGGGAAACATCTTCAAGACCTGGTGGTAGATTGTGGATTCTTAAACCTTGCACTGAAAGTATGAGCAATGAAAGAAAACATGGATACGTGGGAGGTCCTTAAACTTAAACACTTCTGTGATTCAAAGAATTTCATCAAGAAAGTGAAAAGGCAGCCAACTCAATGGAAGAAAATATTTGGAGACCACATATCTGAGAAGGGTTTTATTTCCATTCTATATAAAGAGATCATACAGGGAAGAAGATGTGGCTCTAGTCTACCATATAAGAGGTCCAGGGTTCAATTACTGGGTTCTCCTGGTGAAAGCAAGCTGTCCCACAAGGGCAAACTGACCTGAGTGGAAAGCCGGCCCATGCAGAATGCTGACCCACATGGAGGGCTAGCCCACACAGGAGTGCTAGCCCACATGGAGTGCTGGCCCACACAGAGAGCTGGTGGAGCAAGATGACACACAAAAAAGAGACACAGAAGAGAAATAATGAGATGCAGCAGTTCAGGCTGCTGAGATAGCACAAGAGATTGAGCAGCCTCTTTCCATTCCAGAAGGTCCAAGGATTGGATCTTGTTGCCACATAAAGATAATACAAGCAGACACAGAAAAACACACAGAGAGCAGAGAGCAAGCAAAAAACGATGGCAGGGGGAGGGAATAAATAAATAAATAAAAATATTTTTGAAAAAAGAAATCATACAACTCAACTATAAAGGAGTAAGAAATCCAATTAAAAACTGAGCAAAATATTTCAACAGACATTTTTCCAAAGAGGAAATGCAAATGGCCAAAAAGCACATGAAAATATTTTCCATATCAATAGCTATTTGGGAAATGCAAATTTAAACAACAATGAGATATCATCTCACACTGAATAGAATGGCCATTATTAAAAGAAAACAGACAACAATAATGCTGGAGAGGGTGTGGAGAAGTGGAACACTCCTTCACTGTTTTTTGGGAATGTAAAATGTTGCAGCCTCTGTGGAAGACAGTTTTGCAGTTCCTCGGGAAGCTAAATATGGAACTGTCATATGATCCAGCAATTCCTCTACTAAGAATAGATCCAGAAGAACTAAAAACTATGACATGAACAGCTATCTGCACACCGATGTTCATAGCAGCATTGTTCACAATTGCCAAAAGATGGAAACAACCCAAGTGTTCATCAACAAATGAATGGATAAACAAAATGTGGTATATACATATGATGGAATACTATGCTTCAGTAAGAAGAAATGAAATTGGGACACGTGATAAAATGGATGAATCTTGAAGACATTATACTAAGCAAAGTAAGTCAGACACAAAAGGACAAATGTTGCATGGTCTCATTAATATGAACTTAATAAAATAATGAACACATGGAGTTAAAACCTAGAGTATCAGTTATTAGGAAACAAGAGAAGGGTTGAGAACTACTGATGTTTAATGTATGTAGAAACTTTAATTAAGTTGACTGTAAAAGTGTGGAAATGGGTAGAGTTGGTGGTAGCACATTATGTTGAGTAGCAGCTGGTTTATAAAAGGGATTGTGGCTGAAAAGGGTAGTCTGAGGAAGTAAATGTCAATGGAAAGAAAGCTAAAGAATAACCTAGGGAATGAATAACACTGTGAACTCAGAGGTGGATTAGAATTGTTGTTGAGTGTACAAATGCAAGAGGGTCCTTCTGTGAGCTGGAGCAGATGTACATCACAATTGCAGATTGGTGGGAATGTGGAGAAGCAAGGGAAAACAACAATTGGTGTGACCTATAGACTGTGGTTAACAGCAATAATATAATATTCTTCCATCAATGCCAAATCTGTACTGTGTTGATAATACAGTTGTATGAAAAAACTGTGCCAAATGTATGCTATGGACCATAGTTGGTGGTAATAGTCTGATGATATTATCTCATAATCTAACAAATGTTCCACTCCGGTGTGGTGTGTTGGTGAAGGGGTGTTGTATGGGAATTCTTTGCATGTGCATGATTGTTTTACAAGTTCACAACCTCTGTAATAAAAAAATATTTTAAAAAATAGGGTGCATGAGGGAAAAGTAGAGCAAATGAAGATAGGGACTATAGTTAATAGTAATATTTTGATTAAGCTCTTGCAAATTTTGTAACAAATGTTTCACAACAATGAAAAATGTTGGTGAAGGAGTGATGTATGAGAAGGCTGTATGGTGTTATGTATGTTTATTTTGTAAGTTAACAATCTTTACACATTGTTTATGCATGTTCATGTATGAATGATATACTTTAATAAAAATATATATTTTTAAAAAGTGGGTAAGGGGTATTTTTTTTGAGGAATTGTGAAATGTTTGATGGAAAAAGTTTAAATTGCTTTGAAAAGACTCTTGATAGGCATATGTACTCTCAAGAGGCTTTTTATGACTCCTTAAAAGTAAATGATGAAGCTATTATTGGAAAATGGAGGAAAGGTGACTTATGTTTTAAAGTTGCAGAGAACTTAACAAGATTAACTCCTAGTGTTTTATGGAAGGCAGAATTTGAAAATGCTAAACCTTGGCATTTAGTTGAAGAGTTTTCCAAAGTAAACTCAGAGAATGCAACTTTGTTTCTCCTTGCAGCTTATAGTAAAATTCTAGATGAGAGAGATAAGCTGAGGACTTAACTGTTGGGCACAATGAAACCAAAAACTGATTCTGGAAATTCCAAGCCTCTGGAAATTAAGCACCCAGATGATAGTGCCCCATTTGAGGAATTGACTAAACATGAAACTTATAAATAAGGATTGAAAATGCAGTTTTCTATCAAAGGCTTGTGGAAAGTCTTACTGTCTGTTGGCTTAGACCCCAGCTTCTTGCATGCTAAACCAACAAGAATATTGAAAGAGATGTATGGGCAAAACCACCATCAGCTTGGACTAAAAGGGACATGTAGGGGAAAGATGGAAAAGGAATCAGCTTTAAGACGAAAACCATGGAAGCAGAGATCTGGAATTAGGACATCACCTCGGGCCAAGAGAGGAATGCCACCCATGTGTACAGAGAGGATAACTTTGCTCTGGCAGTTGAAGAGGGTGGACGTTCCCACCTGCTATTCAGGGAGAGCTTTGCCAGCCCAGGATACAGAGAGGTTGGAACACATTCTCCAGGAATTAGTGAGTTTGAGGTGAACACCCCATATGTCTGTGAGGGGCAGGTCTGCCTGCATGGATTAGGGAAAGCCAGGTCACCAACTCATTGCTCTGAGAGGGTTGGGCCTGTATGCCAAAAGTTAGGGAGATGTTGTATTCACATCACTGTATTAAGGGGATTAAGACTCTAACTCTAACATTGGGTAAAGTGTGACCATCTCCCTAATGCTCTTAGAGGGTGAGGTCTGGAACTTGGTCAACCCACCCAGATGCTTTATGAGTGTAGAACCAAGAAAATAGCTGTTGGGCAAGCCTGTAGAAAAGGTTGGTCCTCATGAGGCCTCAGGGAGAAGAAATAGTCATCTTAAGAATGACTTTCAGAATTTGACATCTAATGAAGTATGCCCTGCAGGTTTATGGAATTATAGGGGACCCATGACTCATGTTTCCATCCCAATTTCTCCTTGTTGTAATGCAAATGTTTATCCTTTGTACATTTTGTATATTGGAATCAAATAAATGGTTGTGTTAGTTTCAGAGCTCTATAGCAGGTGACTATTTTCCCCAAGACAAACTGCATTTTCTTTAAACTGATATGATTTTGTACTTTGTATTTACTGAAACCAGATAATTTTGAATATTGTAATGTCTTTTTGGAATTCAGAGGGTGGAGTGTAGAACTTTGATATTGTTTATGAATTCCAAAAAAAGATATTGGATTATGTTTGTGAACTGGTATGTTCCTGTGGGCATATTAGATTGGATTGGACTCAGAGGTTTAACTTTTACTTGATTAAATAATGATTTAGGCTGTGATTGGGCCACATCAGTAGGAGTTGAGTCCCACCCCCTTTGTGGGCAGGGACTCACAGAAAAAAGTGACATGGCAGAGGAGAAAGTAGGAGTTTTGATCCTGCTGACTGGGAAGTAAGCACAGAGAGAAGCAGAAGAGAAGAAAGAGAGAAGAAAGAGAGAAGGCTCCAATAGACAAATTAGAGGCCCTGGGAAGAGAGACAAGCCATTTGCCTGACAGTACAAGCTGGCCTTGTGGAGCGAGCAGAGCAGCTGAGCCCAGAGAGAAATGAGTCCTGGGAGAGAGACAAGATTTGTCCCAGCCTGTGGCTGAGATTAGAGAAGTTGGACTATGGAGTCTTGGGAGGAAGAGGAAGACTTAACCCTCTCAGAGTTTGCCCACCATTGTGCATCAACAGAAGGTAACAGACTCTGGGTGAGAAAGAACCTCTTGTGGTACCATGAATTAGACTTTTTAGGGCCTTGTGACTGTAAGCTTCTACTCCAAATGAATGCCCTTTATAAAACCCAACTGATTTCTGGTATTTTGTATCAGCACCTTATTGGCTGACTAATACACCCTAATTTTTGAGGTACAGCTTTGTTTGATACTGAATTCTTGGCTGGCAGGTTTTCTCTTTCAATACCTTAAATTCATCATCCCATATTCTTCTCTTCCCAATGGTTTCTGATAGGTTGGCAAGTAATCTTGTTGATGTTTCCTTGTATGTGATGCTTTGCTTTTCTCTTGTTGCTTTCATAATCCTCTCTTTATCTCTGATATTTGTCATTCTGAATAGTAAGTATCTCAGTGTAGGTCTATTCAGATTTAATCTCTCTCTGGTGCTTTGTCCCTCTTGGATATTGGTATTTGTGACTTTCATAAGGATTGGGAAGCTTTCAGTCATTATTTCCTCTAATATTATTCTGCCCCTTTTCCATTATCTTCTCTTCTGGACACCAATAACATGCATGTTTGTGCATTTTGCATTATCATTCAACTATGAGACCCTGTTCCATTTTTTTCCATTCTCTTCACTTTCTGTTGTCCTGTATTTTCCATTTCAGATGTCCTGTCTTCAAAATCACTAATTCTGTCTTTGAGCATTTCAAATCTGTTGTTACATGCCTCTAATGAATTTTTAATCTCATTCAATATGACTTTCATTCCCATAAGTTCTGTTACTTTTCTTTTCAGGTTGTCAAATTCTTCTTTATGCTCACCCAGTGTCATGTTAATATCTTTTTTCTCTTTAATCATATTTTCTTTTAATTATTTGAATTGATATAGGAGATTTATGTTATTTTCATTGATTAATTGTCTTAAATTCTGTTTGTCTTCGGGATATTTCATTTTTGTTTCTTTGTTTGTATGTGCCTTCTCTTCCAGTGTCCTAGTATGGCTTAAAAATTTTTGCTGATGTCTAGTCATCTGAATATGTTTGTGAATTTACTCTGATAGCAAATCCCTTTCTCTTGCCTTCTGCTATTTTTTCACATTTCTTCTTTGATATTTGGTTTGACTTGTTCTAAGTCTTTAAAAATTCTCGGCTTAAGTTATCAAAATTGTACCAGAAACTCACTAATGGGGCACACAAGGAGATATCACTTCACAAAAGCTATAAATATTTTAATAAATAAGAAAATCATGTGTCTGTGAGAATGTGGAATAATTATATCCTCATTCACAGATGGTAGGGATGTAACATGACGTAACAAACTTTTAACATATTTTTAAATTAACTCAATGTGTGAAACATAGAGTTATAATATGATCCAGCAATTCATTTCTGGGTACATACAAAAACACAATAAAGACATAAGTCCACCCAGTAAAAGATAAGTGAATATTTAAAGTAATTTTCTTAATAAAAAAAAAAAAAGGAAAATCTCCTATGCCCATTGACTTATGAGTGGTGAATACATTTTGAAATAGATTTACAATGTAATATTATTTGGCAATAAAAAGAAAATCCTAAAACATACTACATGTTGAAATTTGAAAACATTATGCTAAGTGAAATAAACAAGTCTAAAAATATTGCAGCATTCTATTTTCTTGAAATATCCACAATAGGCAAGTGATAGAAATTAGATTACTAGTGGTTAAGGACTGTGGTTGAGAGATTTCAGTTGGGGAAGGTGGGGAGTGACTGCTAACAGTCTTGAGTTTCCATTTGGAATGAGGAAGAAGTTCTAAACTTAGATGATGATGCTGGCGGCAGAAATCTGTGAAAAAATAAACAGTGGCAAACAGTACATTTTAAATGGATGAATTCTTTGGTATGGGAATGATATCTTAAATATTATGAGGAAATGGTAGGGTAAAACAGGAAAAAAAAAAAGGACATAGAAAACAAGGAAGAATATTTGAAACAACTGCAATCCTCTTTTCTGCAAATGGCCATTTGTCCATGTTCTTTATAACATTTTCCTCAACTCTTCCATTTTTCCACACACAAACAGGTTTCATTTGTTGGGGGAAAACTTTATTAGTAGAACAATACATGCCCTCATAATGCAGGTGCCTTAATCTTTAATGGCATTTTCTCTGCAGGCTTATTGCAGCTTTCTGTTAATATTTTCATGCTGCATAGAATAATAGGAGGTGCTTCAGAGGATCTCCCTAAGATATGCATACACCTAACTCAATTGCCTACCAATAGTTCTATTTTCACTTGATAGTTGGAATCAATCATTAAAAACAGTATACGCTAAAATTTTATTTTGGTTCAGAAGTATGACATTCAGACTGAGAAAATGGCAATCATAATTTATATTTCAATTGTAGTACACATATTCTCTTTGTGGAAGGAATTCCTGTAAGTACAAAAGCTCTAGTAAAGCCATGTCAAAGGTTATAAATTTGAGAGGCAAAAATTACAGTTTTGAATTTGCTGAAATGAAAAGCATAATCAACTACCTACATAAATTTGAATTAATGTAATTATGCAGCATGACTAGATGAAAAATAAACAGATATATACTTTAAGTCACATATGTTGAGTTTTAATTAATTTGTGTGGACAATAAACATTGGAAAATACATAAAATAATGCAAAATGTAACTTAAAGCTGCACAATATGATTGAAGATATTGAGGAAATATCAAGAGAAAAAAGACTAACAAAAATATTGAGGAATAAAATAATTTTTTAAAATATAATGTAAATACCAACAATTTCACATTTAAAAAATCACCAGATTCTTTTATACATTAAACTTTACATCAATTTCATTTGAACTTCTTAAAGAAAAAAAATCCTTTAAATGAACTCATGATATTCCATAGAAAACACCGTGCTTTTCAACTAAAATTAACCCAAAACCTATAGAGTAATAAAAATAAATTGTGGTCTTGATATCCATGGCTGCCATTAAAAATTTTTCAAAAGACTTGTGCCATTTATGTTATAGGTCTAATAAGAGTCTAATAAGTCTCTATTGTCCTCTGTTGCCACACAATTTTAAGCAGTATCTCCTGCTGGGATCTCTGAAATATACTTCTAAAGATGTTCTTAATATCTATTGTGTTACTCTCCAATCAATATTTTTAAAATTTCTGTGAGGTGATGTTTTATAATGAAATAATGAACAATCTCTAAAAAATAAAACATATGTGCAGTTATTATTTTGGGCATTGAAGAACAAGCAATAATGGACTGTGGTCAATGAAAAGAACAAAGAAACTCAGCCCTTATTATAACTTCTGTCTGCATGAGCTTTCTGAACTTCAGCACAGAAAACAGGATCCCACAAAAGAATGAAATTGTCAGTGATCTGTGGAGACAAAGACCAGAACTTGGGGTCATTATCATGGCTGGAATTTTTGGGGGCAAGGCCCTGGATAGATAAAATTGGTTCAGCAAGGATCTTCAGAAACATGCCGAGGAGATCCATTGACACTTTGAAAGTTAAGCTGCTCATGAACATATTAAGCTACAGAACCAGACAAATACCTTCTTCCACTACCCATTCCATGTTACATTTACCTTCAGCAAGTACCTAAACTGCCCTGGCTCTTTGCCTAGTGGGGTTATCCAAACCTATATTTCTGAAGAATCCGGGCCATTGATAGTCCTGCTTGAATTGGGTTGTTGCATTTTTCATTGACTTTAATCACAGGGCATGGTAACACAAAGAGATGTGCCAGGGGATCTCTTGTATTGAAGACAAACTCCTCTTTACCTCCACTGTGTAGCTTCAGTCCTTTTTGTTCTTGGTAGTCAGGAACAATCACCCCAGCCAGTACAGTAATTCCCTTATTTGCCTGTTTATTCAGAGGCATGAGGAGATCTAAGTTCCCAGGTGGCAATCTTCACTTCCAGTTAAATCAAAACATTGTTGTGTATACTGGGGGAAGAATTCCTCCTTTTAGAACTAATACTTATGACCACCAGAGTGTAAAGTTTCAGGAATAGGAAGAAAAAATTTTCTAGTGTATCACCAGGGGTAATAGTGAGTGGTGCCACACTCATGTCACCCTTAATTCCTGGACCTGTGAGTAGTGGATATGTGTGAAACAGCACTATAGATTGGATGCTGATTTAGAGCACACTCAGCCTCCTGGAGAATGCCACAGCCCAGTAAGATATTGCCACCTAGTTGGCACTGTCATTGAGTTTTCAAAAGGCCATTCCACTATGCTTTCAATCCAGTTGTTGCATGATAATGTGGGGAACATAGTAAGACCAGTGAATTCCATGAGCATGTGCCCATTCTCCCAAATAATTTTTTTAAGGTACTTTTCTTGATCAGTAGTAATGCTGTGTGGAATAACATGATGGTGGATAAGACATTCTTTAAGTAAATGGACGGTAGCTTTGGAAAATATATTGCAAGCAGGGAAGAAAAACCCATATCTGCAATATGTGTCTAATCATGTTAGAACAAATTGTTGCCTTTTCAATAATGGGAGTGATCCAAGGTAAACAAGCTGTCATCAACTATGCAGCAGATCATTTCCAAGAATGGTGCCATATTGGGGGCTAAGGTTGGATCTCAACTGCTAGTAGATTTGGCACACAGCAGCAGTGATAACCAGGTCAGGCTTCATGAGTGTAAGTTCATGTTTCTGAGCACAAGCATATCTTACACCCCTACCCAATGGCTACATTTTTTATGAACCCATTAGGTAATGACAGGAGTGAAGAGAAAGGCTGACTGGTATCCAGAGCATAGGTCATTTTATCCATTTTGATTATTAAAATTTTCTTATGTTGAGATTACCCTTTGTTGAGCATTCACGGGGCACACAAATATCTTTTGTTTTTGCCCACTCATAAAGGTATATCCATATGCCTTTTCCCCAGACTTCTTTGCAACCAATTTTCCAAGCATGTTCCTTCCAAATCCCTGACCATCCAGCCAAACCATTGGGGACAGCTGATGAATCAGTTTATTAATGCACCCCTGGCCATTTCTCTTTCTAAGCAAAATAAACAAGTGGATGCTCATCTCAAAGTTCTGCCCACCAGAAGGATTTACCTTCACCACTTTCCTTCAGGCTTCCCCCAGAAATGGGCTGCAGTGATGCAGATCACCATATTAATGTCATACCTGCATATGGTGCATATCCATCTGTGAACCAGGTCCAAGTTTCTCTCTTTCAGTCAACTGATTTTATGGAACTCCCCAACTGATTTTATGGAACTCCAGCTTTGGGCTGGAAAGAGAAGGTAATGTGGCAGAAGTTGGCACAGAAGAAGATCCTGGACATTTGAGACACTTCCTCAGGTAACTTGTGCCTTCAGGATCCACTCAAACTCTATTTTGTATATACCACTTCCATTTAATACTGGAGTGCTGCTATTCATGCCCAAATTTATGTTGGTGGGTCAAGCAATACCCAGCTCATGATAGCCAACTCAAGTCTCATGGTAACTTGGTGGCCAATATAAAGGGTTAGGTTTCTAGTAAGACAGAGTAGTATGCCAAAAGCTGTTTCTCAAAATGAGATTAGTCATCTACAGAGGATAGCCAGGCCCTGATCCAAAATCCTAAGGGTCTTAATTGTGATTCTCTTATAGGGTCCTGTTAAGGGCTCCAGAAAGCAACTTTATTTGCCACTGACACTTGCAGCAGCCCTGAATCTGCTGGATAATATAACCCAAGTGTCAAAGCAATTTGCAATGCAGGCTGCATTTGTTACAATCTCTTGTTCTGGTCCCCACTCAAAACTAACAGCCTTTCTGTTCATTCAGTAAATGGGATGAAGTATCAGAACCAAATGAGGAATATGTTGTCTTCAAAATCCAGAGAGGTCAACTATGCATTGTGCATCTTTTTTGATAATAGGAGGAACCAGATGTGACAGCTGATCCTTCATTTCAAAAGGGATATCTTGGCATTCCACACACCACTGGACACCGAGAAATTTCACTTAGGTGGAAGGCCCCTTATTTTTTTTATTTTTTTTTTAATATTTATTTATTTACTTTCTTTTTTATCCATTTTAAAACCATGCCCATCTTTACTGTTTTATGTCCATTCACTGGGCAATTCTCTCTGTCTGTTTCCTGCCATCTTTTCTCATCCTTCTCCTCCTGTCATCACTGGGATTTGATCCTGGGAACCTCCAATGTGGAAGAGAGGTGTTCTGCCACCTGGGCAATCTCAATTCCTGGTTTTTCAGTGTCTCTCCTCTTAGATCTCCCTTGTGTCAATGCCCTGTTACATCATCATCTTGCTTCATGGCTCAGCAGGTCCTGGTGGCATGACCACACATGGGACCTGGGGGCTCACCTACTCATGGGACCTTGGGCTTTACCCCACACATGAAGCATGATGGTAGACCTGCTTGCAGGGCCTGGGGACTCACCCACTTATGGGGTCTGGTGGCTCACCTGCTCTTGCGCCCTGACAGCACACCCACTCATGGGGCATGCTAGTGTGGCCACATGTGGAGTCTGGAAGCCTGCCCAACTTCTATATTTCTCTTTATTTTACCAGGAGGTCACAGGGATCAAACCCAAATCCCTCCATATGGGAGATGGACACCCAATCATTTGAGCCGCATCCACCCCGACCCCTCTATTTTTGTTGGATTTATCTCCTATCCTCTGACACACAAATGCCTTGCCAATAAGTCTAGAGTAGTTGCTACTCTAGACTTGGATTCAATCAACTTGATATCATCAATATAATGGAACAATATAATATCTTGTAGGTAAGATTGCTGATCAAGGTCTCTGCAGGCAATATTATGACAAATGTCTGGAGGGCATGTGGATGTTTCCTCAAGGCAAGCTGAAGGTTAGATGACAGTTTCCTCACTGCAGGATGGAGGTCAAGTGGAAGTTTTCTCAAGGAAATCCATTATTAGTTTATCTGGCAAAGACTCAGCAGAAGTTAGGTTTTCAATATCCTCTCTGACATCATTATCAACCCATAAGTCCCCATTCCAATTTTCAAGGTCCCATTTATTCCCAGTCAATGCTCTCACTTGAGTTGACATTATGCAAGGTTGAGAATTTAGTTTCTATTTTAATTCTGCTAGTCCACAGTGAGATTCTGGGTATGATTTTCAGAGATCTCAAGTCTGCAGCTGCAGGAAACAAGATTTTATTTCCAGTCATACATAAATATTTTCACATCCTTCAATCATCCTTCATGAAGCACTTTGATTGTAAATTAACTGTATCCAGCTTATTTAGGAACAACCAGTCATCATCATTATACCTTTTACAAATCTCTATTGTCAACTTACAACATGAATTAGCAGTCACAACTTAATTATTGAAAATAGAGTTATTTGTGCCTTTGAATGTAATAAGCATAAAAAGCAATTGGAAAAATCAGAGAACATATTCTGAAACCCCATTTTTAAGAATCTGATTCTCACCACTCCTAGTAACAAGTTGTATTAGTCAGAGTTCTCTAGGGAAACAGAACCAATGGGAGATATTTGTAAAAATTAAATTTATGTCTTCTCCTGTGACAGATGAAACATAAAAGTCCAAATTCTGTAAGGTAGGTTGTGAACTGGGAATTTCAATGAAAGTTCCTTAACAAATTCCTCACGGGAAGCTGAATGAAGTAGAGATGGAAATTCTCCTTTCTGACTGCTGGAATCATTACTTCTCCTTTAAAGGCCTTCAACTGATTGGGTGGTATGTCTCATTACTGAAGGCAATTTCCTTAGTTGATTGTAAATACAATTTCCTTCTTTAATTGTAAAATGTAATCATACATAGATTCAATCAACTTACTAATGACTAAAGTCCATGAAATGTACTCACTGTAACAAGTAGGCCAGTGCTTGCTTGACCAAACAACTAGGCACCATTTTCTGCCCAGCTTACATGAGTCTAACAATTACAGTAGATACATTAAAACAATTATATGAAATATTGTTACATAGCTGTAATCATTGGTGAATTATACAAAATTTTACTTAATACCTTAAGTGTGTTTATAGCAAATAATAAAACTCGCTACACAAACCTGGATAAAATAAAATTTAAAAATTAATTTGTGTACTACCACATGTCCCAAAATCTTTTGAACCAAAGAAAGTGTTTTACCTTAAGCCAATAAGAACACATTTTTAAGACTCTGAAATATTTATTTTTTAATCTTCTAAGTATATTATTTCAAATTCTGTGTATCTCTTTAAATTTATTTACTATTTTGCTTCCTTTTTGCCTTCTGTTCTTTTCTCATTTCCTTACTTCTTTTATTTTTAAAATGTATATATATATAGATATTTCAAACTAGAAGTGCTTTATTTTTTTTTTTACTTTTTAAATATATTTTTTTATTAGAGAATTTGTGAGCTTATAAAACAATCATATTAATGTGCAGTATTCCCATACATCAGCACTCCACCAACACCTTACACTGTTGTGGATTATTTCTTACAGATTAGGAAAGAACATGGTCTGCCTAACAGTAAACAGTAACTATGGACCATAGAATATATTTGGTATATTTTTCCATACAACCCCTATTATTAACACCTTGTATTAGTATTGTATATTTGTTATATTTCATGAGAGAACACTCTCCAATTTTACTGTTAATCACAGTCCATCTTCCACCTCATGGTTTACTGTGTTACCTTAGACAACATATCCAAAGAGTACACTCAGAAGCTCTGATTTTCATCAGAGTTGTGCAGTCATTGCCTCAGGAAAATTTTTAATGTCTTCCTTAGTAGAAAATAAAAATTCCCATACCCCCTCTTATTCAAAATTAGTGTTGATATAGTAACTTTTGTTTATCATTGAAGCATGAATATTACTACATTACTGTTAACTGTAGCCCATAAATTACATTAATTGTGTTTTCCCCATGTATCACCATATATTTACACCTTTTAATAGTGACATATATTTGTTCTAGATCATAGAAGAATATTTTTGTTTTTGTATTATTAACTACAATCCTTATCCACCTCTGGTTTCAATATATTATTCAGTCCTGGGATTATTCCCTAGTTTTCTTTCTATTAACATTTCTGTTAACATTCCTAGACTACATCATTCAGCCACAATCCCATTAATAAAGCAGCCATGTTAGTTGTATTCACTATAATGTGTTATCATTTCCACACTTTTAAAGTCAAGCTAATTAAAAATTCTTTGTACACTAACATTAGTATGTTTTCTCAGTCCATCTTATCTCCTAGCAACTTTTACTCCAGTTTTTAATTCTATGTGTTTATTCTTTGTATTTAGCTTATATTAGTGAGACGACACAATATTTGTCTTTTTGTGTCTGGCTTGTTTCACTCAGCATCATGTTCATCTATGTTATCATATGTGTGCCAATTTCATTTCATTTTGCAGCAGCAGAGTATCCCATCATATGTATACACAACATTTTGTTTATCCATTTTTCTTTTTATTGGCATTGTTTTGTTTCCAGCTTTTAGCAAATGTGAATAATGCCACTATGAGCATCAGTGAGAAATAACTGTTTGCATTACTGTTTTTAGTTCTTCCAGATATATTCTTAGTAGATGGATTGCCAGATTATAGGGCAGTTATATATTTAACTTTCTGAGGTACCACCAAACTATCTTCCATAAAGGCTGCAAAATTCTACATTCCCACCAACAGGGAAGGAGTGTTATTATTTCTCCACATTCTCTCCAGCACTTTTTTCTTTACAAATGACCACTGTATTAGGTATGAGATTATATCACATGGAAGTTTTGATTTCTGTTTCCCTAATAGCTAGTGATGTTGAACATTTTTTCCTGAGCTTTTTTTTTTTACCATTTGCATTTCTCCTTTAGAGAAATGCCTAAGTCTTTTGCCTATTTTTAATTGGATTTCTTGCTCTTTCATTATTGAGTTATATGATCTTTTTATATAGCATGGAAAACAAATGATTATCAGATACAGGTTTTCCAAATATTTTATCCCATCGAATGGGTTGCCTTTTCACCTTCTTGACAAAA
>JAQZBX010000402.1:0-104111 GCA_029593785.1 Cabassous unicinctus | reverse complement strand
TCTCAGACCTATGGGGTGTTGACCTTAACCGCCCTAATCTTTGAGGAATGTGCTCCACCCTCTCTGCACCCTGGAGTGGCAAAACTCTTCGGGAACATTGGGTGGGGACATCCACCCTCTTTAACTGCTGGGGAAAACTCACCCTCTCTGCACATATGGGTGGGGCTCCTCTCTTGGCCCAAGGAGATTTCTTAATCCCAGATCTCTGCTTCCATGGTTTTCTTCTTAAAGCTGTTTCTTCTTCAATGTCTTCTTTCAATGTCCTCTTTTGTCCAAGCTGACAGTGGTTTTGTTCATACAGCTCTCTCAAAAACTTTGTTGGTTTGACATGCAGGAAGCAGGGGTCCAAGCCATCAGACAGTAAGACTTTCCACAAGTCTTTCCGAGATAACTGCATCTTTAATTCTGATTTACAAGTTCCAAGTTTAGTAAAGTCTTCAAATAGGGCATTTTCATCCCGGAATTTGATTTCCAGAAACTTGGAAGTTCCAGAATCAGTTTCTGTCTTCTTTGTGCCCAAAAGTTCAGTCCTTAGTGTATTTCGCTCATCTAGTACCTTGCTATAAGCTGCAATGAGAAGCCAAGTCACATTCTCCGAGTTTACCTTGGAAAGTTCTTCAGCTAACTACTCCAGTTTGCCATTTTCAAATTCTGTCTTCCATATAACACCAGGAGTTAATCTTGCTAAGTTCTCTGCAACTTGAAAATCTGGATCGCCTTTCCTCCAGTTTCCAATAATAGTTTCATCATTTACTTCTAAGGCATCATAGAAAGTCTCTTTAGCGTCCATATTACTATCAACAGTCTCTTCAAAGTGATCTAGGCCTTTTCCATCAAGCATTTCACAATTCCTCCAAAAAATACCCCTTACCCATTTATAAAACCATTCCAACATTTTGGTAATTGCAAAAGCACTTCCCCACTCCTCAGTACCAAATTCTGTATTAGTCAGCCAAAGGAGTGCTAATGTGAGATACCGAAAATTGGTTGGTCTTTATAAAGGGTATTTATTTGGGATAGAAGTCCACAGATACCAGGCCATAAAGCGTTAAGTTTCTTCTCTCACCACAGTCCATTGCCACATGTTAGAGCAACACAGCTGCCGGCATTTGCCAGGGTTCAGGCTTCTGGGGTTCCTCTCTTCCCGGGGCTGCGTTTCTCTCCGGGCTTAGCTCCTGTTTCCTCCACAAGGTCGGCTGTAGACGATCAGGCGAACAGCTTGCTTCTCTTCTCCTGGGGCCTTCTTTACAACATCAAAACTGCTTCTCAAAAGACTGCTTCTCAAAACTGTTTTTGCCATGCCTTTATATTTGATTCCGCACCCCCCAAGGGGTGGGGCTTAACACCCTAATCATAACCTAATCATGCCCAGATTAACAGATCAGTTTACAAGCATGATCCAATTATATTTTTGGAATTCATAATTACATCAAATTGGCCAACCATTACAGTAGAATTGACATCTTCATAATATTTAGTCTTCCAGTCCATGAACATGGAATGTACTTGCATTTGTTTAAGTTTTCTTTGGTTTCTTTGAACACTGTTTTGTAATTTTTTGAATGTAGATCCTTTACATTCCTGGTTAAATTAATTCTTAGATATTTGAGTATTTTTGTTGCTCTTTTAAGTGGTAATTTTTCCTTAATTTCCTTCCCTGAGGAAGATTGTATTTTAAGAAGTTAGATATAAACATTTACCTAATGTAAAAGGAAAGATATAATAATAATAAAAGCAGGCATCAATGAAAAAGAAAACAAACCATTGAAAAAATTGAGCAAAGTCAAATTTTGTTTATTTGACATAACAAAATTGGATAAATTATTGGCTAGAATTTTTTTTCATGAAAAAGCAAAACAATAATCACCAATAGCAGCAATGTAAGAGGGTTTGTCAAAAATGGATCTTGTAGAAAACATTATGCCAATAAATTCAACGACTCCAATAAGATAGCAAATTCTTTGAAAGCTAAAACTTACCAATAGTCTTATATCTGTTAAGGAAATTGAATTTGGTATCAAAAACTTTCCACTAAAATAACTCTATATCTAAATGGTTTCACTGGTGAATTCTATTTACCAAACTTAAGTAAATTCTTCCAGAAAATAGCAGGTAGTATACTGTTTAGCTAGTTTAATGAAGACAGTATAACTTTGGCACCAGCAACTGACAAAAATCTTTCAACTTAAAAGAAAGAAACAAAGAAAGAAAGCCATAGACCTCATGGCCATATATGAAAATTTATTTTTTAAAAATTAGGGAATTAAATTCAATAATATTTTAAATGTTTATGTATTGTAAATAATATAGGGATTATTTGAGGAATAGTATTATTTTAAAAACAATCTATATAATTCTCAATAGCAACAGAAAAAAGGATAAAAATCATATGAACACTCAAATAGATGAAGAAAAAAGCATTTGACAAATTTTAATATTTATTCATGATTTAAAACTCCCAGAAAAAAGGAAAAAGTAAATTTCTTCAAACTAATAAATTGCATCTATGAAAAACCTATGGCTGAGAGGGTTGTGGGAAGATGGTGATGGACTGACAGGCAGAGCTGAATGCTCTCACGAAAACAATGGAGAAAGAGACAAAGCTGTCTGAGGGAACTGCTTTGGGGTCAGCAGAACCGGACAGTGCTACACAACTCCCAGGAGTGCAAGGGTCAGAGAGATGAAGAAGCTGAAAAAAGCAAACATTACTTTCCTCCCCCACCCCCAAGATATTAAGCTGGTGTAAAAGCCCTATCTCACTGTAGCCAACTGAGAGGTGAAGAGACATCTTCCTCCCTATCAGCTGTTTCAAGGGAAAAGGGAGGCAAGGTCAGGGTGCTTTTCTTCAGTGAATTTGGCCAGCAAAGCCTGCTTTGAATCTCCAATCTGGAGATTCAACACAGGATCACAGGAAAGCCTGACTGAAAAACCTCCATGGAAAGGTGTGCTGACTAGCGTCATCTGTTGGTCAGTCTGGAAACTGCATGGAAAAACCTGCTCGCACTCTCTGTATCCAACCCCTGGGAGAAAATCTGCACCCCACTAGTGAGTACCTGGCCCAATTTTGAAAACTTAATCTGGGCAATTTTAAAGACTGAGAATAAGTGGCATCAAATATAAAAGAAGAGCTCTGGGGAAAAAATAAGCAAGAGAGAGAGATTAGCCATCAGAGTAAATACACAAAAATATTTAGATGCCTAGGCATCAGCAAAAAATTGCAAGCCATACTAGGAAACAAGAAGAGCTGGCCCAGCCAAAATAACAAACCAAATATCCTAAAGAGATACAGGATTTAAGACAATTTATTAGTGATAATCACACAACTCTCCTAAACCATTTCAAAGTATTTAAAGAAAATATGAATAAAGAAATAAAGGACATTAAGAAGAAACTGGGGGAGTATAAAGAACAATATGAATGCTTGCAAAGAAAAGTAACAGACCTTATGGGAATGAAAGACATGATGGATGAGATTAAAAATACTTTAGAGGCACATAAGAGCAGATTTGAATTGCTTGAAGACAAAATTAGTGATTTCAAAGACAGAACATCTGAACTGGAAAAGACAGGCGAACAGAAAGAGAAGGGAATGAAAAAAATGGAACAGGATCTCAGGGAATTGAATGACAATGCAAAATGCACAAACATTCACATTATTAGTGTCCCAGAAGGAGAAGGAAATGGAAAAGGGGCTGAAAGAATATTTGAGGAAATAATGACTGAGAACTTCCCAACCCTTATGAGTAACATAAATATCAATATCCAAGAAGGACAACACACCCCAAACAGAATAAATCCAATCCGAATAGACCTACCCCGAGACACCTACTATTCAGAATGACAACTATCAGAGATAAGGAGAGTATTCTGAAAGCAGCAGGAGAAAAGCAAAGCATTACCTACAAGATTAAGTGTCAACCTCTCAACAGAAACCATGGAGGAGAGAAGAAAGTGATTTCATGTATTTAAGGTACTGTATTAGTCAGGGTTCTCTTGGGAAACAGAATCAATAGGAGATATCTGTCAATAATATGAGATTTTAAAGAGTCTTTCACATGACCATGGGGATGCACAAGTCCAGGTTCTGCAGGCAGACTGCAAACCAGGGGCTCTGCTGAAAATCCAGGGAAAGTTTCTTGATGAGTTTCTGGGAGAAGTTGGCTGTCCAAAGACAAGCTGGAAAATTCTCTCCCAAATGTTGAAATCACTTCCCCTTTTAAGGTATTCAACTGATTGGATAAAAGTGTCACCCATTGCTGACGGCAATCTCCTTGATTGATGCAGATGTAATCAGCCATCCACCCAGTAAACTCACTGTTGACAAAAATCCATAAATGTTCTTGTATTACAGTTAGCCCAGTGCTTGCTGGACCAAACACCTGGACACAATTACCTGGTCAAGTTGACACATTAGCCTAACCATCACAGGTACTGAAAGAGAAAAACTGCCAACCAAGAATTCTGTATCCAGCAAAGCTGTTCTTCAAACATGAAGGTGAATTCAGTCTTCACAGACAAACAAAACTGATAGAACATGCTACCAAAAGATGAGATTTGCAAGCGATACTAAAGGGGGTGCTGCAGCCTGAAAGGAAAAAAATAAGGGTGAGAGATTTAGAGAAGAGTTTAAAAATGAAGATTTTTCAGAAGGGTGAACTAAAGGATAAGAAGACGACAGACAACAGAACAATATGACAACAGAGAGCCAAAGTACAAAATGGATGAAGCAATTCTAAGTTTTCAAGTAGCCCTTCACATTTATCCAATGAACACTGAAATATGGAAAGAGGAATTTTCTTGGGCAAGAACACTCCAGGAGCAGCAGAAAGTGGCACAGAGGATTAAAAAGAGTGAATCCTCAGCAGGAGTAACAGATTTCTCACCAAAGTCAATTCCTGACTATGGCTTTGAAGGTGATGAGATTGTTGTTGTTTGTGCAGCTATTGCTGAGAAACAGAAGACAGCTTCAACAAACAAAACAGTGGTTATTGTGTCTGCTTCTGAGACTGTAGAGACTGTAACTGAAGGGGAAGATGGTGCTACATCACCAAATGGCTGTTTGTATCAAAGCCTGAGGAAGGAAAATGCATACCATGAATTATTTGAATCTATCTTTTTTAATTATCATTTAAAGTTTTAGATATAGGGGCATTTATTCTGGAGAAACAGGGCAAAACTCCTGTTTATAAGAGAAGTTTTTCAGATAAAGCATGTAAATCTAAATGGTAGCATTATTATATAGTATTTGGACTATGATTGATAAGTTATGGTATGTAATTAAGGTTAGAATTCTGAGCAAAATGTTTTTGATGTATACATTTAAATTAATCTAAATATATGAATGGATACATTTTAAAGATACAACTTGAAAAGCAAATTCTTGAATAGTAAATAACTTGGTCAGCATATTAAAATGTTGACTCATTGACTTTTGTTTTATGATAAAGCACATAAGTGATTGCTTTCTCTCCTAGAAATACACTGCTGTTACTATTCACTCTGTTTTCCTTGCTTCTATAGAGTTTTTCACAAGGCTTAAATGTTTTTAATATTCATTTTGATTCAAAGTTGGGGTTTTGCTATATGTGGAATCTTTCAAAGTTCAGCCAAAAATGCACATAAATGTGAACATTCTGAAGTTTCTCTTAATTCTGATTTGTGCTTAAGGTTTCGGCTTTAAAGAAGTTATAGCAATGGTAGTTGCCTCCTGCAATATTTGTTAGATGTGTGAAGTACTGATGAATGTCACAATGATTGTTTCATTTTTTAAATTATTACTCTAGGTAGGCTAGTCCTTAACGCGAGTGAGTCATTTTTTAAAATGTGCATTTTTTCAATAAGTGGATTTTACAGATACATTATAATAAATTGTACTGCTACATTTTTTTTAAAAATAGGGGAGATTGTTGGAGGGAGGTACATGGGAATCTCATACTTTCGATGTAACTTTTCTGTAATCTAAAACCTCTTTAAAAATAAAGTTTAGTATATTAAAAAAACAAACCTATGATTAACATCATATTTATTGGTGAAATATTGAACATATTCCCTTCAAGGTCTGAAAAAAACAAGGATGCCCACTTCTATCACTTCTATTCAACATTTAACTACCAGTCTTAGATAATATAATAAAATAATAAGAAAATGATTTAAAGATCAGAAAGTGAGACCATTTTATATCTGTTTAATTTATATTTCTACATAAAATTCTTGCTTATGAAGAAAGTTATGAATAACCTGCAACTAAAACAACAATCAAACAAAACAGCCCAACTAGAATTAACAAGTGAGTTTAGCAAGGGACGTCAGACAGTATACCAGACAGGAATAAAAAAGAACAAATTATTTATAGGCACAAAAATATGATTGGATCTCAAAATTATTATACTGAGTGCAAGAAATCCGGAACAAAAGAGTATATACTATAAAGTCGATTTATATAAATCTTTAGACAACACAAACATCTAAAATGATAAAAGTATGCCAGTGGCTGCTTAGGGCTGGTACCAGTTTAAAGTAGTACTGTGCTCATGTGTCAACTTGGCCAGGTGATGGCGTCCAGTTGTTTGGGTAAGCAAGCACTGGCCTGATTGCTACTGTGAGGACAGTTCATGGACTTAAATCATAAGTTGATTGCGTCTATGGCTGATTACATCTACAATCAACTGAAGAGATTGTCTTCAACAATAAGAGACATTTAATCCAATCAGTTGAAGGCTTTTTAAAGAAAAGTGATGATTTCCATCTCTACTTCCACCAACCAGTTTCTCCTGGAGAATTCAGGGAGGACCTTCATCAGAGTTCCCAGCTTGCAGCCTGCCCTACAGAATTTGGACTTGTGCATCCCTAGTCATGTGATATAATTTTTAGAAAAATCTATAATATTTACAGATCTCTCCTGTGTGTTCTGTTTCCCTAGAAAACCTTGACTAATACAGATACCAAGAATCTTTTAGAGTGATGGAAGTGTTTTGAATAATGGCTCTACTGAGATGTCTAATCATATCAAATTGTACAGCTTAAATGTATACAAAATGTAAATGGATTGAAAATAATATTGTACATTGATTATATATCAAAAGGTTATAAACATACAGAAACAAAGCTTAATGTAAATCTATATAAGAACAATGTTATGTGCACACATAATACTCTAACCTAACTGCCCATTAGAAGCACCTGGAAAGCGTGTAAAATTCAGAAGCCTAAGCCTCACCCTATTAGATCCTAATATATTTATTCTGGGATGTAGCTTTGGCATTGTCATTTTTTAAAACTCCCCAGATAATTCTATTGTCAGATAGGTTTGAGAACTATAGGGTTACATGATATAGAAAATTGTATTTATAAAATAGAACAGATTGGATATTGGATAGCAAATATATAATAGATGAAAAATGCAATAAATAGATGAGTTGAATAGCAAAAATGAAACCTTAGGAGAAGCGGGATGGAATACCAACCCAAAAACGTCTCCTAAAGGAATATGATAGAGACAGAGAGATATAAAATATAAAAGATGAAAGAGAATTGGAAATAGCAATAGAAATGTCAACATCACATTACACTATTCTCAGAAGAGAGTGCATTAGTTTCCTAGAGCTGCTGTAACAAATTATCACAAACTGTTTGGCTTGAAACAACTGGAATTTATTTTCTTGGATTTTTGGATGTTTGAATTCTGAAATCTTTGTGTCAACAAGACTGGTTTCTTCTGAGGGAGAATCTACTCTGTGCTTCTTTTCTAACTTCTGGTGGTGGCTTACAGTTCATGCATTCCTTGACTTGTGGCTGATTCACTCCAATCTCTGTCTTCATTGTTACATGGCCTTTTTCCATGTGTCTTTCTGTTTTTTTGGATTCAAATCTCCCTCTCCTTTCTCTTATGAAGGCAAAAGTCATTGAATTTAGGGCCCATGTTAACGTGAATACACCTGCAAAAATTCTATATAAAAATAATACCACATTAACAGATGCCAGGATTTAGGAAATGAACATATCTTTGGGGGAGGGGGCACAATTTAATCACTTTAAAGAGGAAAAGGAAAACAATTGGAGAGGAGTAAATATGTGAAAATATAATGAACAAGTATTTCCTAAAATAAAGACAGATGGAAAGCTTCATTTTGAAACATCTCATAGAGAGTCAAAAAGTTTAGATAAATAAAAAGTATCACCCAAATAAGTTATAGAAAATTTTAAGAAAATTATAAGTCATAAGCTAAAAGAATATTCTATATATTTCTGCATTGTTATGAAATTTTAGAAAATGAAAAACAAAGATAACCATTGTAAAATCTCTTAGAGTAAAAAACATGATCACCTACAGAAGAACAAGAATCACATTATAATGTTTCTCTCCAAGGACACTGCTTGCAAAAAGGCAATGATCTTATTTTATAGGTATTTGAACAATTATTTATATGTTCTGGACTCAACGTGAATGCCAACTTTGTTACTTAGTGTTTTCTAAATCTCACAAGCAGAAAAAGAGCAGGTATATGTTTCACTGATTTTTTGATAATTTGTGGAAATATTTGCTTGGTCCAAAGCTGAATTGAATGCCTTAGGCTGTCTGAGATTAGATGGCAAAAATTTAAAGCAATTACTGAGAAAAGAGCTGCTCAACCACTGAAGACCTTTAGGGCTCATGGATAATGACTGCTCCTTCTGTTGTGGAGAGGGAGTCCTAAGTCCAATGGGAAATTGAATTGGGTATATCCTCTGCTGTTGGGGTAAAGACAGGACTCAGATCCAAGCCAGCTTGTGGCTAGGCCTCCTCCAAGTTCAGATATCAGATAAATAAGATAAGACTACTTGTCTCCACAAATATTATATCCAACAAAACTACCATTTAAAGATAAAGGTGAAATAGTAATAATTCCGGAAAACAATCTGAGAGTATTTAGCAGCATTGAATGCTTTTATTCCATTAATCTAGCAATTTCATGCCTTGTTATAATCCCAGACAATTTCTCTGCAATCCATAATAGGTCCTGAGTGTCCACATATTATTTTTCCATTAAGTATGTTTGTTAGTTTTGAGACTTAGAGACAGCATATATTTCATCTCTAGGGTAATGAATAAATAAAAAATCATAGATGCAAAGCTCTTGAATACCATATAGTTAGAAACCACAAATAATACATGCTTAAAGCATAGATAAATATCAAAATATATTTGTACAAATAAAAAAAGGAAAAATATATATTTAAAAAGAGACATCGCTAATCTAAGCACATGCATCAAACTCATTCTAAATTCTTTTAAAATTAGTATGATTTCAATGAGGTGATTTTAAATTTCCAAGGGGAAAAAGCTGTTACAAAAGGAAATTGTAAAATTGTGACTCTCAAACATTTAATAATCAGTAAGTGAATGTTTATACTTTTTATAAAAAGATATCTATGATCAAACTAAGAGTAATCAGGCTTTATTTGTTCAAATGTTAGAATGAAACATTTGTGAAAGGTCATGTTGAAATGGGACTACTGATCTTACTGATTTTGTTTTCTCTAAATTTACTTCTTTTAATAATGTTAATCTTATACTTGTTAAATTACATGTCTCATATTATACAAATTAGCCTATCTCCCCTTCAATTTCTCACTTAATTAGTAAGAACATAAAAGCATATGCCACAGGGAGCTGGTGTAATGTCTTTGGATTTAGTAATACTGGGCTTGAAATCCAACTCCACCACTCTCTGAATGTGTAATGTTGAATACGTCACACAATATCCTCTTTCGTGCAATGGGGGTCAAGGTCAAATGTCATTCAGAGGGATTGCAAGGATAAACTGATATAACATACAAAACACCTAAGACAGTACCTCTGTAGAGAGTGACTCTCTTGCTCTATTGATGAATAATATTATCATGCCTAAATTGTTACAGATGATTCAGATTTAATTATTGAAATCACTTGAATACTAAAATGTGAAACTTTTAAAACAGAAAACTGGATCTTTATGTTAAAATCAAATTACATGTTTTACGGATAGTGTTATCAATGTGATGACATATCTATTTTTCATTTATATAAATATGTTCTATAATGTACAAATCAGAAACGTATTTTTGATTTTAGAATTTAGGTTTATTATTTTGTTACTCTTTCTTTCTTCCTTCCTCCTCCACATTCTTCTTCTTCTGGCATCTTTTCCTTACCTTCCTTCTCACTCTCACCCCTTTCTTCTTTTTCTTTAAAGGAATGTGGTCAAATACTTAGAATCTTCTTAATAATTCTCTCTCAAATGTGCAATATTGTGAAACTTATGGAAGCTTTATTATATGTGTAATTTGTTTATATGATAAAATGCACCTATCTTTGGTTATAGCAATACTTTAAAGTTGTACTTCCTCATAAAATGTGATACCCTTTTCATATACATTATACCCTTTTTTCTTATGATAATACTATTTCCCCCATGACTCATAAGAAAAATGAGATTCAGAGATTGTAAAATAATTTCCCAACAATTTTGAAGTTAACATGTCATTACATAAAGTAAATCTAAATGTGGGTATTCAGGTTGCAATCACCACTTTTAAGGAATCTTGGATTGATAAATATTACTTTCAATATTATTGGATTTTCTTGCTTGCATATCTTTAAGAATTCTTTAATTTCTTTTTTCATAGTCAACTTTATTTTATTTTAGAAAGAAAGCAACAAATTAAATTTTATCATGCTATCATTTATACTCTAATTCCTTATAAGTTTTAATATGGCATCTGATTTTCTAAAGTGGCTATGATATTTTCTCTATAAGGTTTTTTAGTTATAAGAATTAACCTGATGATACTCAAGTTATGTAAAAATTTTAGTTAGGTCAGTAAACATTGATGCTTGCAGTAATGAGCCCTTAGTATGTGAAGCATGTTTAAGACAATCAATCTATAGGCATAAAAAACCTGTCTATTATAAAATGCAATATTTGTAATAAGAAAACTGTCCATAAATATGCAAGCATACCAATAATATGCATTACTAAAACATAACATTAATATTTTGAAAACTGCTAGTCTCAAAATAATCCTAAAAGAAATGTGAATTA
Organism: Cabassous unicinctus; assembly: GCA_029593785.1. Lineage (NCBI taxonomy): Eukaryota > Metazoa > Chordata > Mammalia > Cingulata > Chlamyphoridae > Cabassous > Cabassous unicinctus. Next base: position 93,051 of record JAQZBX010000402.1, on the reverse strand, counting down.
TAATTATACATTATTAATTCTACTACAAAACTTTTAAAGGGAAAAGTAAATTTTTTTAACGTTCTCATTGAAAGGATTTATGAAAGTAAAACTAGATGAAGTTTAATTTTTTATAAGACATTAGACAACTCCAGTTTTTGAAAAATTTGGGGGACATGAACTTGGAAAAAATAGAAAAATCTATATATTCTAAAAACAGGAATTTGTTGAGCTTTAAAGTATGTGGATCACTTATACCACTTGTCAATCTATTGTCAGAATGAAACATTTTACATCATTCACAGAATTTTCCCTGATGTGTGAATTATCAAGACAAGTTATATTTTAAGTAGAACTGCAATGCTTGCTGAAGGTCGTGTAAAAGGCTGAATAGCACAGTTTATATTCATCTCACTTTTTCTTTTTTTTTTATATTTTTGATTGACAAGATAGAATACAATAGCAGGGAATTTGCAGAGAAGAAGATGATTAGAAATCCATTTGCATTTCATTGAGACAAAATAGTATTTACTAATTTCACCTGTATTAGTAATCTACTTTAAATAGGATTATTTTCACTTTGTATTTCTACGCTGATAGCTATTTAGGATGAGGCGTTTTAAAGAGATCAATATATTCAAATAACTATGAGACAATATAAATGAGTGAATATTTAATCATGGGAAGAAAACACATGAAAAACTCTGAAAATATTGAGAGTTGAATTTAACTTTCTTCCTCTTACTCTGAACTTCATTTCTCTCCTTGTCCAAATTCCTGTGGATGTTCCCCTTGGGAGGAACTGGTAAAGGCATGCCTCTGGGCATAGGCTTAGCTGAAGCTCTATAGGTTAATATTAGGATGCAACATGTCCTAGAAAGATCTTGGCCCTCTGTGATCCATTGACTATTATATGAAATGTGAACCCAACGAGGACAAAGGAAACCATGAATGAGTAACATGGGCCATCTCCAACTCTGAGGCCTGAGGAATGAGGAGACCCAGACACAGACTTATCTTAGTGCCTTAGAAGGTGAATGACACCCTGCCTACTGCTGCACCCCCACTCCACAGGGTAGAGAATACTTAGCGTGCCATCTGCTCACAGTTAGGAGTGCTTCAATCAGATCTGAAATGCAAAATAAATAAGTAAATAAATAATGCAATAGTAACAACAAACTTAAGAATTCCAGGTGCAATACAGGAAGAACAGTTAAAACAAAAACAATACAGGGCAATGAAAACAGAGCTTTTGGAATCTACAGACCTCAACTTGAATAACATAAACAAAGAAAAGTAATTTAGAAATTCAAGTACAAGCATACATATATGAAAAGCATTTATTTTAGAACAAAGAAACATAAAAAATATATGATTTCCCAAATGAACAACTTAGGAAATGAACTGAAGAAAACATAATCACTGTTGAGACCAGAATTTTTGGCCTAAAATATCAATTGGAGAGAAATCTCTCCAAGCACAGATGGAAAATATTTTGATAAGTCAGAGACAAAATCACAATGGGAAAATGTGGAAATGATATGAAGAGGCAATCCACCGAGGAGTAAACAACATTGTCAAGAAGCATATAAAAAGATACTGAAACCAGTTAGCAGTTAAAATGCAAATTAAAATAACATTAAATAAACATTTTATAACGATAAGATAGTATATTTTAAAAATTTAGGTAATAACCTACTACAGATGAAAAATCAGAGAAAATTTATTTTATGTGTAAAACTGATGGTAAAGTAAATAGTTAAAGCAATTTGAATAGCAAGAAGGTAACATATTGAAAAATAAAATGTCATATAAAGTTTGAGCCATTAATCTCACTCCTGAGAATTGATACAATAAGAATTTGTCCCAAAGAAATAATATATGTATGAAGTTACTGCTCAGAGACACAAATAAAAACATGGAAAGAACCCCTCAATCTGTCAATATTTTAGTGAATTAAGATACACAAAACAGAAAATAATATCCAACCAAGGAATATAATGAATTAAAGCTATATCAGTGGGCTTGGAATTATTACCCTTAGGAATGAAAGCCTGTATAATATAAGCTGAATTTATGAAATAAAAATAAATAAAATATCAATAAATAACTATGGTGATTTTTAAAATAAAACATATTTAATGAGTGTTCTATAAAAGAAGAATTTTATTTTAGTTTATTAATACATTTAATCCTTAAAAAATTCCTGTAATATATTTATGCAATCAAAGTCACATTAACATTTAGTAACTTACCCAATGTTATATAACAGATATGACGTAGGACCAGACAAAATACTTACCCAGCAATATGGTTCCATAAAATGGAAAAATGTATATATTGCATAATATATGAACATTGGCAGAGAGACTTAAAGAACTGAATCAAGAAAATCGTATGTAATTGAAAAATTTAAATAAATTAGAAGCAAACAGACTCCAATAGCTTGTTAAAAAATACAAAATAATCAAGTAGTTTCATGCCAGGAAACAAAGGTGCTCCTGTATTAGGATAACTATTAATATAATGTGTAATATTAATAGAGCTAACAAATTCATTAATAATACTTATTTAGAGAACTATATAGAAATATCAAATAATTTCTATAGATGCAGAGGCATTTGACAATTTTAATACTTAATTAAAAATTTAAAAATACATTTTTATAAATAATATTTTTTAAAGAAATGCTTCCTTAATTTAAGCTGGCTTTTATCTGTTATTTTATTTTTTGAAGTTGAAATAAAGTTTACTAATTTGAAAAAAAAAAAAAAATTAAAGCAAATAAAAAAGAAAATTTACATGTGTATCTTTAGCATAGTTAAATATGCATTCAGTACAAATGACAGAAACTTAAGAGTAAAATATATTTCCCACTAGACTGATGAAAAGAAAAAAGAACAATCTTTTCAACATTTTGCTGGAGGTATTATCCCATTCAGTTACAAAAGGAAAAGTAAAAATTGGTAAAATTGTTTCAGCTTGCAAAACTTAAAAAAAAATGGGGAAAGAAACTACTTTAAATGAAAATTGAATTAGAAAATAATATCATAAAATATAATAATTAAAATTCTGAATATACACAAAGACAGAGGCTATACAAAAACCTGAGAAAATAGAGAAAATATTGTTAAGAAAAGAAAATAATGGACAAATATCCCTCATGAATTTAAACACAAAAAAGTAACAAAATACTTCCAAACTAAAACAAACAAAATATAAAAAAGATGATATATCATGATCAATCTGATAAAAGCCATCCATGAGAAACCTACCACTAATATCACATTTAATAATTTTCACCTTGATTTTCTCTCATGTTATCTTCTATAAGTTGTATATTTTGGCAATTTACATTTAGATCTATGACACCTTTTGAGTCAGTTTTTGTGAATGGCAAAAGATATGTCTCTAGAACCATTTTTTTGCATGTGGATGTGCAATTGTTTCATCACTAGTTGTTGAAAAGATTAGCCTTTCTCCATTGAATTTCCTTTGCTCCTTTGTCAATATCAGTTAAGAAATACCACATTGCCTTAATCACTAAAACTTTATTGCAAATCTTGAAGTAAGGGACTGTCAGTTCTCTGACTATGTTCTTCTTCCACGTTGTGCTGGCTATTATGGATCTTTTGACTTCACATATAATCTTTTGAATCAGTTTATTAATCTCTACAAATAACTTTCTGAGATATTAATTGGAATTCCATTGAATTTATCAGTCAAATTGGGAAGAATTGGCATCTTAATGTTGTTTTCTTATGCATTAACATGAGTATTTCCTGATTAATTTATATCTCCTTTGATTTCTTTCTTCAGAGTTTTGTAAGTTTCCTCATACACATTTTTTTCATATTTTTTTTAGATTTATAAGTGTGTGTTTCTTTGATGCTAATGAAAATTATACTGCGTACTTAATTTCACATTCCAATTGCTGTTGCTGGTATATAGAAAAGCAATTGACATTTGTATATTAAACTTACATCCCATAACATTGCAATAATCACTTATTAGTTCCAGAAGTTTTTTCACTGATTCTTCAGGATTTTCTACATAGAAAATCATATAATCTTAAACACAATTTTATTTCTTCCTTCCCCATCTGTATATCTTTTATTTCCTTTTATTGTCTTATTACATTAGCTAAGGCTCCTAGTATTATTTTCAATAGGAGTTGTGAAAAGGGACATCTGGGCCTTGTTCCCAATCTTAGAGGAAAACCACCTAGTTACCGTTAAGTAAGATGTTGGTTGTAGTTATTGATACATGTTCTTTATCAAGTTAAAGCGGTTCAGTTCTATTTCTAGTTTGCTGAGAGTTTTTAATCAAGAATGTGTGTTGGGGGAGTAGATGTAGCTCAAGTGGTTGAATATCTGCTTCCCCACATGTATGAGATCTGAAGTTGATCCCCGGCACCTGCTAAAAAAAAACATACAAACAAACAAACGAAAAAACTGGAAAAAAAACAACAAACCTCTCATTGAGGAGCAGATGTATCTCAGTGGTTGAGTGCTACTTATTCTGCATTTAGTGATATGTTCCTCATTTCTGTTTTAATTTTTAAGCCTGGCTTCTTAGTAGATACCCTTGATTCAGTGTATTAGTCAAGGTTCTCCCAAGAAAGAAATAGACCCAACAAGATACACATATGTGTATATATATACACTTATACATACATATATATGTATATAATTTATTATAAGGAATAGGTTCACATGACCAAAAGGCCTGGAAAGTCTGAATTATGTAAGGCAGGCTACAGACTGGAAACTCTGATGTTGAAGTCTTCCCCAAGGGAAGATGACTAGCTAGAAATTTCAGCAGAGTCAATGTTGAAGTTAAGGCAGAAATTCTTCTTCTACCCTCTGACACTCTCAATTTGGGCTTTCAAGGCCTTCAGCTTATTGGATAAGATTTCAGATACATTCAACTGATTGCAGGTGCCAATCCCATCTACCAGGTACCTTCATAGCCACAATTAGGTGTTTGACCAAAAACTGTACATCATAGCATAGTCAAGTTGCCACATAAAATTAACCATCACAGTCATGTTAGCTTAACGACACAGAAGTGTTTGTTCCGGGGTTGTGCTTAAAAACCTTCATTTTGTAAGACTTCCACCTTTAGCTGATGATTCTCTGTGAGTGTTCATGTTTGAAAATTCAAGCAGTTTTCATGTCTTCCTCAGCCTACTTTCTCTATTGATATAGCCTCACATTCAGCCAGAGAAGAAGAGTCCAATTTCTCTTGAATAGGTACAGCCTTGAGCATGCAAAAGTCATTCAGGCCTTGAGGAATAATTGGGATCTTAGCAAGACCCTTCTTTGACTATCTCATTTCCTGGATCTCCCAGTTAAATAGTTAAATTTCAGACTTGTCTGTCGTTTTGTTGCTTGCCTCAGACTGTGTCATGACCTTAGGTGAGCTGTGACATTGGCCTTCCCAGTTGTTTGCCACTTTTGTTTTCATCAAGGCATCTGGATATGAAATGTATTGCTTTGTTCCAAGTAAAACCAGCTCTCTCCAGGAGGCAAGTGGAGCTGCTGGTCGCCATGGCTTTTCCTGCACTGCCCTCTGGGGTAGAACTTTGCAACAGCACTGTGGACAGGGGTGGAATTGGGATCAGTTCCTGGTTAAAGTATCTCATACTCCTACTGTTGTAAATAAAATACAGAAGTTTTTAAAAATAATTCTTCTTGATTTGTAGTATGCCTCTTTGGTCAATTACCAAAGGCTTTAAATGGTTGGTTTGTACAATTCTGTAAAATTTTTTGGTAACTTTTTAGTAATAGAATTTCCCAAGCGTCTCACTCAACCAGTCCAGTAGTGCTGTTAATAGACCCTCTTGTTATTTAGTTAATGGGCCAGAGCAGCACACTTACATGTGGCATATGTTAATGCAAAAATCCAAGTAGCCCCATCAAGTAGGGCTTTATAGTTCCTTTATAGTGATAGACAATCCTGATGCAGTAACATTTTTTCACTTTGTAGGGAATATTCCAGCATGTTTTATACTACTGAACCCCTATAAATTTCAGTAAGATGGTAAAACACTGATTTTAGTGGTATTGCAAGAGTTAATCTAATTCTGACAGATATGGCTTACCAAGTATCTGTCCAAAAGTTTCAGCCAACAGCATGTTTCCAAGGTCGTGGAAGAGTATGGGATTCTATGGGATGTCCAAATGGTTAAAATTGCTAAGGACTATATTATGGTAGAGAGCAGAAGTTTTAACACAGCCCTGAGAAGACAGAGAAGACAGACTGATATATCTGCCAGATGAAAGTTAATTGCTTTCTGAAAATTGTTATAGAGAACATGTACTGGTCATTTCAATAGATGTGTATCAGGTACATGGTTTTTTCCATGGTTTTTTCCATATCTAGAACAGGAATTGCATTTGGAGTTGCCATCTAATTAAGTTTACAATAATTCACAAGCATTCTTTAATATCTATACGCTTTCTACACAGGACCAGCAGGAGTTAAATGTAAATGCAATAGAAATAACTACCCTTGATTCTTAAAACATTTTATGCTGAGAATTATCTTAGCAATTCTCCCCAAGTATGTGACATCTTATTTGCTTTAGTCTTCTGATTGGTAGAAAAAGTTCTAGAGGCTTTTATTTGCCCTTTTTATCATAGTAGTCCTTATTTCACAAGTTAGAGAATCAGTGCAGAGATTCTGCCATATATCAAATATTTCTATTCCAGTAAGACATGGCTCACAGGAAATAGAAACAGGGTGGGTCTACAGACTGACCAGGTCCAATAAAAAATAGATTCAGATAAAATTTCATCTATAACCTGACCTACATTAATCTCCACTTTGACTGGTGGATCATAGTATTGTCCTCTAAACCTTGGATGTTTCCTTTTTCTGTGCCTAATCACCCTAGTAAATTCCCTCAGTCTTTGAGGAGAAAGACTTGGAGAAATATTTACAGTAAATATTTGTGAGGGTATTACAGGGCACTTTCTGAATAGAATCCAGCCATTTTTTCAGACATAATGCTGTGAATCTGTAAATTGGTCAAAACATGGATTCTGGTCATAAAATACAATGAATTTTCATTTTAGTGACTCAATTCATGTTTCTATCAAACACACCTAATGCTTTGAAAGCTACCCGTCTATTCTCTAGAAACAAGGTGATTAACTACTGCTAAAAACCTCTGAAGTCAAAACCTTCAGATTGACACTTCATCCCCACAGTCCATTACAGTAATTATGTGCAACATATCTGTGATTGTTAAGTCCTGCCATTTAGCCTCTGATACTCCAGGGATCCATCACTACCATTGAAATTATGGAACAGATTGTAATCATGATGTTTCCCTCCATTATTCCTGGCAACAGTTTAGTCTTCACAGACCTTTGCAAGGATGTTGATACCTAAATAATATTAGCTCTCAGGGAGAGAGGTACATTCTTTCTAAAAAAAATGCAGCTTAGATGTGTTTGTTCAGGAAAAAAAATATGATCAATTTTAAATATAAGTTGTATGTCTTGACTTTCAGCAAAGTTTTAAGAAAGCAATTTTAAACTATATATTTAAAGAAACACACAAATTGTTCCTAATATTTTAATAGCTGTGAATATGTTCCTTGAAAAAGATGAAATCAAAGCAAATATTTTATACAATAGTAAGATTGACATATTTTATTTGTAGCTTTAGTTTGTTTGTTTTTTCCCATAACTTTGGTATAATTCAGCTTATTTATTAGTTGGTTATGGGTTAAGTTAAATTAAAAATTTTATATTTTATACAAAATCATTTAATTTTCTTCCACATTGAAAACAAGTTTGTAATAATTCTTGTCATTGATTATTACCTTTATTGCTATACTAAACATGTTAAGCCCAAGTAGGACAAATAACTTCAGTTAGCAGTAAAAGTGGAGAGAACACATTTTTCCATTGAATCCAATGAGCAAATGATGAAAAAAAAAAAAACATTTATGTAACAGTGATAACAATAAAATGGTATCAAGCTGAGACATAAAATACTGCACCTGGAGCCCAGGAGCTAAAGTTGGGGGAGAGTTTACGTTCTTGGAGAGGAAACTAGGACACACTAGGACAGGAACATATTGCATATACTGGAAAAATTTTGAAGGTTAACAAGCATGCTCAGAAGACACATGATCAGAAAGAACTGAGAAGAATCTACTCAGGCTGACCTAAAATTTCCCTATAAACTGAGTTAAGAATTGAAGGATAGCCTCAACCTAAGACAAATGCACACTACGGCCTCCAGCAATCAATAAACAAAACAAAACAAAACAAAACAAAACACAAATCTCAGCAAATTCCAGAACCCAGGGGAAGAAGAAAAAATTGACTTCCATAGTCAATACATCAAAATATACAAATGGCCAGAAATCAACAAAAATTCAAAATAGCATGCAAAAAAACAGGAAGAGATGGCCTATTTAAAGGAAAAAAATTAAATGATGTAAACTATCCCTGAGGAATCCAATATATTGGAATTAAAAATTAAAGACATTAAGTCAACTCTCCTAAATAAGTTCAATGAGTTAAAGGAAAACATGGAAAAAGAAATAAAGAAAATCAGAAAAACAATACATAAATAAGAAGATTAATTAGAAATTTTAAAAAGGAACCAAACAGAATTTCTGGGGATGAAAATTGCCATAACTGAAATAAATTATTTAATAGAGGGTTCAGCAGTAGATTTGAACAGGCAGAAGAAAGAATTAGCAAACATGAAGGTTAGATAATTGAAATTATTCAGATAAAAAGAATGAAGATTTTTTAAAAGAATGAAAAAAATAATTAGCAGAGCTTAAGGAACCTGTGGGACACTGTTTTAGTTTGCTAAAGGATATCAATACAAAATATCAGAAATATGTTGGCTTTTATAATGAAAATTTATTAAGATAAAAATCTTACACTTCCAAGGCTGTGAAATGTCCATATCAAGGCATCATCAAGCGATACTGTCTCATGAAAGGTTGGCTGCTGATGGTCCCAGACTCCTGCCATGTGGCAAGGCAAAAGGGCAGCTGCTCTCTACTTTCTCCTCCAAGATCATTTTATCTCTGAGTTCAGCTGAGGGCAATCAGGCACGTGGCTCATCTTTACCCTCTATTCTGGGACTCATTGTTTCAGCCTCATCCTGCTCTACTGATGCCAGCCTCCAGCCTATCTCTCAGCCTTTCATGGTTTCTCTGTCTTTCTGCAGCTGTAGGCTGAGTCCTTACTTGCAAGGAAGGGTAAAATGGCAGCTCTCTTTCTCTGTTTCTGCAGCTTCTCCTGTTCACAAAGGACTCTAGCAAGAGGGCAAAGAACAACTCTGGGTCAGTACTCACTGATGTACTGCAATCAAAAGCCCTCAACTGAATTTAATCTAATCACAGGGTCCCATAATCTAATCTTAACTGAAGTGATCTTATGAAAAGTTCCCTTAAATGAATCTAACCAAAAGGTCCCATTGCATGTAATAAGTTTACTGGCACAGGAATGGGTTTTCTTTAAGAACAGTATTTTCTGGGGTTCACAAAAAATTCAAATCAGGATAGGTACCATGAAGCATATTAATAAACTCATTATGAGAGTTCCAGAAAGAGCAGAGAAAGTGGAAAGGGCAGAAAAAATATTTGAGGGGATAATGGCAGAAAATTTCTCAAACTTGACAAAATATATGAATACACATATCCAAGAATTTCAGTGACCTTCCAATAGTATTCTCTGAAAGAGATGCCAGCCAAGATATGTTGCAGTAAAAATGTCAAAGGCAAAGAAAGAATGCTAAAAGCAACAAGAAAGAAAAAAAACTATCACATCATTAATAAGATTAAGGGCTGATTCTCACTAAAAACCATGAAAGTTGAAGCAGTGAAAGGACATACATAAATTACTCAAAGGAAAAAAATATCAATGAAGAATTCTATATCCAGCAAAACTGCCCTTCAAAAATTATGGAGAAATCAAGACATCACCAGATAAAGAAAAGTTGAGGTAGTTTTTACCACTAAATTTGTCCTTTAAGAAATGTTAAAAGGATCCCTTAGGGTGAGAGGAAAATACACTAGTCAGTAATTGGAAGCCATTTGAAGAAATAAAGATCCATGATAAAGGTAACTACATGGATAAATATAAATGCAAGGATTATTGTTTCTTGGTTTATATCTTTATTTCTTAGATGATCTAAAACTAAAATGAATTAAAATAATATTAATTCTGTGCTATTTGGCATACAAAATATAAATATATAATATGTGACAAGAACAGAATAAATGGAATAGAGAGATATAGGAACAGGGTTTTTTTATTCTATTGAAGTAAACTTGGTATCAATTAAAACTAGGTTGCTATAGATTTCGAATGTAAAATATAGACCCATAATTTCCACAAAGAAAATATCTATTTATATCTTTTATATAATATAAAGAAAATGAGATGTGAAGGAAGTTAAAGTTTTTCAATACAAAAGATCAATTTTACAAAAAAGGCAGAAATGGAGGAAATGAAAGACAGAAAAGATATATGATGCACAAGAACAAATGGATAAATGGCTAAAGTAAATCCTGAATTTTTAGTAATTAGTTTTAATGTAAATAGAATAAACTCTTCAATCAAAAGGCACAGATTGGCTGAATGGCTAATAAAAGCATAATCCAACTGTAAGCTGGCTACAAGAGACTCAACTTGGAGCCAAAGATGCAAATAACTTGAAAGTGAAAGGTCAGAAAAAAATGCCCCATGCAAATAAATACTAACTCAAAGATAGCTGCAGTGGCTATACTAATATCAGGCACAATAGACCTTTACTCAAAAACTGTTATAAGAGGAAAAAGAAAGACATTAGGACATTGACTCTTAAAATGGCCAATCTATCAAGACTATATAATAATTATAAACATATATGAACCTCATTACAGAAACCCCAAATGCATAAAGCAAACAATGATATTATTGACATGGGTAATAGACAGTTCTAAAATAATATATTCCACTTTCAATAAAGGATAGTCCAACTAGACAGAAGATCAATAAGGAAACAAAGAATTTGGGCTATACTCTAACTAGACATATCAGAACACTCCAACTAAAAACAGAATACATATTCTTCTCAAGTGTTCATGGACTATTCTATAGATAGTTCATATATTAGGTCACAAAACAGGTCACAATTAATTTAAGGATGTTGAAATCATACAAAACATCTTTTCTGACAACAACAAATTGAAGGTAGAAATCAACAAGAGAAGGAATGTTATAAAATTCAAAAATAAATGCGAATTAAAAATATTATTTAACAATCATTGGATCAAAGAAGAAATCACTAGAGAAATCAGAAAATTCCTAGAGTGGAATGAAAATGAAAACACAACATATCAAAATATGTGTGATGCAACAAATGCAAATGTCTTAGTTTGCTAAAGGTTACCAATGAAATATAACAGATATGGGTTGACTTTTATAATAGGAATTTATTAGATTAATAGCTTACAGATATGAGGCTGTGAAAATGTCCAAACCAAAGCATCATCAGAGATGCTTGCTCACCGAAGGTCAGCTACAGGCAATCCTGGACTTCTTCCACATGACAAGACACAATGGTGCCTTGCTGGTCTGGGTCTCTACTCTAGCCTACTACTCTAGGCTTACTTTTTTCTCAAGCTCAGCTATGGGCAATCAGACATATGATTCATCTCTTGCCTTTCTTTTGGGCCTCATTTTTTTCAACCTTTCAGGGTTTCTCTGTCTCTGCTCCTTTTAATCTGATTGTCTCTGCATTCAGTCCTCCATTTATCAGCAAGATGACCAAGACCCACCCAGGGTCACATCTCACTGAAGTAATCCAATCAAAGGACCCCAACAGAAGCAATCCAATCAAGAGTCCTCACCCAAATAGGTTTACATGCACAGGAATGAAATTACTTTAAGAACATGATTTTCTGGAGTTCATAAAAGACTCAAACCAGCACAGCAATGCCAAGAAGGAAGTTTATAACTGTAAATGCCTAGTTAAAAAATAAGAAAAGTATAAAATCAATAATAACTTCATATCTTGAGGAACTAGGAAAAGAAAAGTAAGCTAAACCTAAAGTTAGTAGAAGAAAGGAAATAATGATAAAATTTAGAGCACAGATTTAAAAAAAGACAAAAAAATTAGAGAATCAATGAAACAAAAGTTGCTTATTTGGAAAGATCAATGAAATTGACAAACTTTAGCTATACAGGCAAGGAAAACAGAGAGGAGATATAAATAACTACAATCAGAAATGAAAACGGGCATTACTACCGATTTTGCAGAAATCAAAAGAATTATAAAGGTATCCTATGGACAATTATACACTAACAAATCAGATAATCTGATGAAATGGACTAATTCCTAGCAACACATAAATTACCTTAGCTGACTCAAAAATAAATAGACCTCAATAAACGTACAACTAATAAAGAGATTGAATCAGTTATTGAAAATCTCACACACAAAGAAGAAAATTCCAGGACTGGATGGCTTCCTTGGTGAATTCTACAGAGAATAAGACATATTAAAAATAACCTACACCAATCTTTCTCAAGTTATTCTAAAATATTGAAGAATAGGGAAACTATTTTTAACCAGTTCTATGAGGCCAGCATTGCCTGATAACAAAGCTAGATAAAAACATCATAAGAAAAGAAAATTACAGATGAATTTTCCCTAGGAATATAGATGCAAAAATCTTCAACAAAGTTTTAGTAAATCAGGTCAAACAGTATATTAAAAGAATTATAGTCATTACCAAGTTGTATTTATCATAGGGATGTCTGTGTGGTTCAGCATAAGAATAGCAATCAATGCAATCCAGCACACAGCACATCAATAGAATGAAGGAAAAAAATCTTAATAGACACAGAAAAGACATTTGACAAAATCCAACACCCATTTATAATAAAAATATTCATAAAACAGGTATAGAAAGAAACGTCTTCAGTATAGTAATAGGCATGTATGAAAAACCCACAGCTAACATTATACTCAAATGGGAAAGATTGAAACCTTTCCCCCTCAGATCAGGAACATCACAAGGTTACCTACTTTTTATTGATATTCAACATTACTGGAAATTCTTGAGAACAAATTATGTAAGAAAAAAATAAAAGGCATCTAAATTGGAAAGGAAAAAGTTAAATGATCTCTATTAAAAAATGACATTATCTTTTATACAGAAAATTCTATTGAATCCATAAGAAAGCCATTAAAGCTAATAAACAAATTCAATGATGTTGCTGGATACAGATAACACATGTAAAGTAGTATGTAACTATACTCCAGAAATGAACAAGGCAAAATAAAAATTAAGAAGACAATTTGATTTAAAACAGCATCCAAAATAATAAAGTGTACAGAAATACATTTATCCAGTGAGGTTAAAGGCTTGCACACTGTAAACTACAAAACATTGAAGAAAGAAATTAAAGACCTAAATGAAAGGCAATACATTTCGAATTTAACACAATCCCTATGAAAAAGTCAGCAATCTTTATGCGGAAATGGTAAAGCTGGTTCTCAAATTTATGTGGAACTACAAGGGGCCCCAAATAGCCAAATCAATCTGGAAAAAGAAGAACAAAGTTTGAGGTCTCACACTTCCCAATTTTTAAAAGTACTACTGTAGATTTTGCCCTTATGGGCATTGGCTCACAACCTTCTTTTTCTTTTCTATCTCCTGCAATCTTATCTCCCAAAATCTATGATAAGGTAGAAGTGAGCAGTAGTGCAGTGGAGGGGCATAACAGTGGTGCAGTGATAGAATTGGGTTGGGCAGTGCTGGTTTGTCAGGGGACTAGGGTGGGGAGGGTGGGTAAGACAGTCCATGGAACTGGGTGGAGGATTGGAGGAGGGAACAGGTGAACACTGGGGATTTCCAGGTATGTGGTTGAAACTACAACGCTGGGAATGTTCTTTTGGCAATATGGCAGGGGAGGGTTCCTGGTTTAGGGTGCTGGATGTGGTGGGCATTCAGGACTGGGCACACCTGGGCAGGATTCTAGGGAAGATGTGAGGGTTCATCTTGTCATAATGTGTTGTATCAGTGGGTGGTGACCCACATAATGAGCAGGAAGGTGTTGGACTCCCATCCTGGGGAGTCCTGCTATGTTCTCAGATAGAGGGGCAGGAGTCTCTCGAGAGCATAAGCAGTGCCTAATAGAGAAGGACAGACCAGTGTGTCAAGCTCTCAATGTTGTTGCCCATAACTATGAATCTTGTTCTTGAAGGAGTGAAGCCTGGTGGTTGCCATGGGCCCTGAGGGGAGGGAGACGGAGGAACAGAATAGATGGAACATGGGGCATTTGGGGGGTGATGGAAGTGTTCTACATGTTCTTGCAATGATGGATACAGACCATGTTAAATTTCATCAAAATTTATAAAAATGTATGGTACAAAATAATAGTAGTACCAAGCCACAGCAGTTAAAACTGTGTGGTACTGTCATAAAGACAAACATATAGAACAATGGAATAAAGTTGAGAGTCCACAAATGAACTCTTGTATCCATGGTCAACTAATTTTCAAGAAGGGTGCCAAGTACATTAAAAGGGGAAAGAATAGTTTCTTCAACAAATAGTTGCCTTTTCTTTTTCAACAACAAAGTGTTAGGAAAATTGGATATCCACTTATATATATATTAAAAAAAAAAAAAGGGTTAGACCCCTGTATCATATCATAAACAAAACTAACTGAAAATGGATCAAATACCTAAACATTAGAGCTAAAAGCTAAAACTTTTAGAAGAAAACAGGGAGACATTTTCATGATATTGAATTTGGCAATTTATCTAAGATATACTAAGAGAACAAGCAACAAAAGAAAAAGTAGATAAGATGGACTTAGTCAAAATTAAAACCTTTTGTGCATCAAAGCATATTATCAAGAAAGTGGAAAGGCAACCTACAGAATGGGAGAAAATAGTTGCAAATCATATATATGATAAAGGCTTATTATTCACAATAAATAAAGAACTCCTCTAACTCAGCAATAAAAAGACAAATAACTCAACTGAAAAATAGCTAAGGATTTGAATAGACATTACTCTAAAGAAATACATATGGCCAATAGGCACATGAAAATGCTCTCAACATCTTTAGACATCTGAGAAGTGCAAATTAATGTCACAGTGAGGTACCGCTTCACACTAACTAGGATGGCTATTATTAACACTGGAAAACAACAAGTGTTGGGGAGGATGTGGAGAAATAGGAAGCCTTGTACATTTTTGCTGAGAATGTAAAACAGTGCAATCAAAAAAACAAACAAGCAAACAAAAAATGGTGCAACCACTGGGGGAAATTTTTTGTTGGTTTCTTAGAAGGTTTAACAGAATTACCATATGGCCCAGCAAGTTCACTTTTAATATATTCCCCAAAGACTTGTAAACAGGGACTCAAACAGATATTTGTATTCCAGTGTTCATAGCAATATTATTCATGATGTCCAAAAGGTGGAAGCAACCCAAATGTCCTTCAAGAGAAGCATGGATAAACACTATGTGGTATATACATACATTGGAATATTATTCAGCCATGAAAATTAATGAAGTTCTGATACCTGCTACAACGTAGATGGGCATTGAAGACTTCATGCTGAATAAAATAAGTCAGACACAAAAGGACAAATATTGTATGATTACACTTATGTGAATTACCTAATATATGGAAATTCATAGAGTCGGAAATTAGATTACAGGTTACCAGGGGCAAGGGGGCAAAAGTAGAAGATGAGGAGTTATTGCTTAATAGATGCAGAGTTTCTATTTGGGGTGATGGAAAGGTTTTGGTAATGGACAGTGATGATGATATTACAATGTTTGAATGTAATTATTAGTACTTAATTGTACAGTTGATCATGGTTTAAAATGAAAATTTTGTGTTATATGCATGCTATCACAATAAAGTTTAAATACCATTTTTATATAGTGATGCATATTTTGATTGTTTAACAATGCAAATAATTTTCTGCTTCTATTCTTTTGTCATTAATCCTGTTACTCATGAGGAAATTATTGATGTGCTAGTTGATTGTTTTTCCAATCGGATAATTTGTGACAAACCATGATTGCCTAAAAGTCTACTATTCATGGATATATCAAATTTACTGATTCTTTTATGGTAAATAAAATGTGTCATATCTGGCAAAACACATATCTTATATTGTTGCCCGGGTTGGAGGTAAGGACGGCGTGAATGATGTTCGCGGAGACAGGCTGATGACGCAGTCTACTTTATTGCGGAAGCTCACATCTTATATAGTGGTAGGGAAGTGGGAGGGGTGTGGTAGGTGGGAACGAGAAAAGGAAAAAGGAGAGAAAAAAAATAAAGAAAGACGGGGGGGAGAAAAACAGCAAGTGGGCAATAGGGCAAGAGAGGGCGATATCACCCGTACCAGGCCGAGGGCATTGTCACCCGTTCCAGCCGCCCTGCTCAGCCAGTAGTGGTACCAACTACGGGCTTAAGCTTACTAGATTGGCGAGCCACACTTCTGCTTGTTTCCCCTCATCTCCTCCCTTTCCTTTATATAAGGAGAGAGTTGCGGCGGCTATGAGCTTGTTTTGGTTTCTATTATATGCTATTGATGAGAAAACCCTTTTAATTATGATTATGAAGACAATTAAAATGAGAGCAATTACACCGTAAAAGGTGAGATTAGCTGGGTTGAATAGATTGGTGAATTTATCTAATAGCTGCGTAAAGATATTACTATTGATTGAGGGCACTATTTGATTTTGAAGGGTAATAATGTTGGCTTGTAAAGAGTGAGAAAGATTCCAAAAGGTATAGTTATAAGATTGGAATATCCATTCGCGGAGAGTAATGCATGACAGGGAGTGATTTACTCTAACAGGGGTGACGCATAGGGAGGAAAAGGGGTAGCGCCCATCACAGGTTGATGAGGCAATTTCAAATAAAATTTGAACATCGAGAGCAAGCAAGTCTACTTGTTGTTGCAGGTTCCAAATAGCTTGATAGTGAAGTGCGTTTATTTGATGTTGATCTAGAAGAGCAAGTGAAGCAGTTCTGGAGATGTTATTAATCGTGTCTGCGGTGACGGAAGTACGGGCTAGGGAAACTGCAGAGGTAGTGGCAGCGGCAAGACTGAAAATAAAGGCAGCTGTGATGATGGCGCTGAGTCCAAAGTCTCGTTTGCGTCGCGCTAGAAGATTGGATGGCGTGGGAGGGTCGACCTTGATGAGCTGTGGGGCGACCCAGTCAGTGGCGTTAATTGGGATCCACAGGAGTCTGGGCTGTAGAACTATAAAGGCAAATGGGTAAGAAACATTCCAAAAGTTACTTAATACACAGGAGTTGGTAGGTAGATTGAGAGATGGGCACAGCAAAAAGGCAAAAGGGGGTTTAAGATATACACGGGTATTTATAGTAAGACTTGTCTTCGATTGGAACGTCTCTTTGTTATCCTTTTTGTAGGTACCATTGGACAAGATGCAGTGGTTAAGGCATGTAAAGGCACGGAGATCTAGGCACTTGAGATTGTTGCAATGGCTAATGGTGCTGAAGGTGTATGCAGGTGGAGAACGGAGGGGGTCAGCGAAAAGCGCGTGTTTACTTTCCTTTAGGTCTGCGAGAATGGGGGAGTATAAACCCCATTCTGATGGATTAACGCGGTGGCAGTTTTTCCAAGCAAAGGTTTCGAGGGGGATAGTTTTAGATTTAATTTGGGCCTTATCAGCTATTGCCTCTGCGGCCGCCCTTAGTAACGTAATTGTTGCAATTTGTTTTGCAGCTTCAATAATGTCTTCAGAGAAATTAAGGGAGATAGTTTTATCTTTAATTCACTTAACTTGGCAGGGGGAATTATGAGGGACCATGCCATTGAATAGCTCTTCACGTTCTGTGTTGTTGGTAAAAATCCAAGTACCATTTAATTGGAACCCTATACCGTCAGCTTTCCCATCATGACCAATGCTGGAGTACCAAAGTTCCCATAAGAGAGTGGGTTTTAGCAGAAAGTAACTGGCTGGATTTGGGATATTGAGGTTGGAAGATGGTATAGAGGAGGAGGAGAGATGAAAGAGTAGCACGTTTTGTGGGGGTTGAATAGAGAAGGTTAAAGCCGCTTGAGCTGGTTTGAAGACAGGGCTACACGGGAGGCCGAGATTGCAGTTTAAGTGCCAGAGTTGAGGAAACAGCGGGCTGTCAGGAGTGAGGAATAGGAATCCTGGAGGGTGTTGGACAGCGGCCCAAAGTTCAACATCCGTGACCTGTTGTTGCAAGCGAGAGCATTATAAGAAGCACTGGAATAAGTCCAGTTGTATTATGATTACTATTGTTTCTAGCACTTTTCGCTTGATGGTATAAGCAGAGGAGGTCTGCAATCTCGTCTCTTTCTGTCAGTTCCAGTTTATTCATTCTGTGGCAGAGGGCTCTGTATCGGCGGCGTTCCTTCCGTCGAGTTCTGCTGGATGTTGTCAGTTGCGCCGGTGGCTGGCCGGACGTTACGTCCGGGGACCCACAGGGGTTGCGGAGCATTATCTGGAAAGACACAAGCAAATCCTCTTCCTTGACAAAGGAGAGGGTGAGGCCCTTGCCACTTATTGGTTTCTGGGTCTTTCCGGTACACCAAGGGAAGTGGCATGGAGAGGGAAGAAGCACCCCAGTGTTTATGCATGGGGGATAGCCCGTTTTTGTCAAAAGTGAATAGATTGATTTTTATTAAAGCAATTATTAGAAGTTCTTCTGGTGTGCTGTGAGGGTGTTCTTCCCCCTCTTTTTTTATAAGGTTTTTAAGATGATGATGGGTGTTTTCAATTATGGCTTGTCCCTGAGGGTTATAGGGAATGCCAAAATGGTGTGTTATGTTATATAGCTGGAGAAAAGATTTAAATATGGAGCTATGGTATGCAGGTGCATTGTCTGTTTTTAGGTCCCATGGGACTCCCATGAGAAGGATGGCCCGTCGCATGGCGTTTATGCAGTGGCAAGCGCGTTCGCCTGTAAGGGCCACTGCACTCACTAGGCTGGAGTAGGTATCCTTAACAACATGTACATATTTCTGGCGACCAAACGATGGGACATGAGTGACATCCATTTGCCATCTTGAGTTTGGTTTTAAGCCTCTAGGGTTAGTACCTTGGGGTTGTAATGGTCCCAGAGGCAAGAAGGGAGCACAGCGTCGGCAGTTGCGAACTAAATGTTTGCATAGTTCTATGGTTAGGTCTGGAAATAGGTGCTTTAAGTCAGACGCGGAAAAGTGGAATCGAGAGTGTAAGCTTCGCGCTTGTACTATCAGGTCATTAACATGTGCTGAAAGGCTTAGAGTAGTTATGATAGAATCAATTAACTCATTGCCTTTTGCCAACAGTCCGGGTAGTCCTGTATGACTACGGATATGGGCAATGAACCAGGGGTGTTGGCGTTGTTCAGTGAACTGCTGTAATCTGTGTAAACTGCTGTCCAAAACGGAGTCTGATGGGAAAAACATGCTAAAGGCTATAACTTTGCAAACTTGGCAAGCGTAGGAGCTGTCAGAGAAGATATTAATAGGCTCGGAACGGTAGGTGATAAGAGAGAGAATGATGGCTTCTATCTTTCCTCTTTGGACAGAATCATTGAGGTATAAAGTGTGAACGTGTGGTGTCTCTGAATTTTGGGAGAATGACACAAATCCAAATCCCCTTTTTGAGGCGTCAGTAAAGACAATTCTTGCATTTGATATAGGGGTAGTGGATGGAAAGGGGTGTTGTTGCCCCGTAATTTGCATGTTCATGAGTCCCTGTAGAATCTTATGATTGGGATAGTGGTTATCTATTTGCCCTGTGTAGCTGGTTAGGAGTGTTTGGAATTCCAAATTTGTTTGAGCCAGAATCGTAGTTTGGTCTTTAGAGTATGGCCAGATGATAGTGGCTGGTTCGACGCCATAAGTATGGATGCTTAGGCGCACTAAATTTTGAGCTAGCTGAATGATTGCCTGTGCAAGTGGGAATATTTTTGAAGTACGAGATTTAGCTAAGTGTGACCACAGTAGGGGTCCATTTTGCCATAATGCTCCCGTGGGGGCTCCTCGAGTTAAGAGGACTATGGCTTGAATAGGTTCTGCAGGTAGATAGCGTTGGTTTGCTATCTCATTTATTTGTTCAGAGACTTTAGTAATGACTGCTCTGGCCGCTGGGGTAATTTTTATAATTTTATTGGCTGCTGTGGCAATATTGTCTTTTGTTTCCAGTAGTTTGAAGAGTGGTTGTAGTTCTGCTGTTGTAATGGGAAGGGCAGATCGCATCCAATTAATTTGGCCACACAGGGTCTGTAATTCTGTGAGGCTTAGACTGCTTGGGCAGTGGATTTGAAGAGTGATAGGGTGTATTTGCTCAGTTATTTTGTAGCCTAGGAATGTAAATGGAGCCTGTCATTGTACCTTCTCCTGATTTACTGTTAGTCCTATCTGCTGGAGGTTGTGGATTAACTCCTGAAAACCTTCTGATAGCGCCTGTTCATTCTCATGAGCTAAGAGGATGTCATCCATGTAATGGATGATGAAAAACCGATTTTTAAGAGTTTGGATGGCATAATTAACATAGATTTGGCATATTGCTGGGCTGTTTTTCATACCCTGTGGAAGTACTTTCCATTGGTAGCGAGCGTTAACGCCTTGATTGTTTGTTTGAGGGACCGAGAACGCAAATTTCTCCTTGTCCTTTTCATGTAAGGGAATGGAAAAGAAACAATTTTTTATGTCCAATATAAGAAGGTAATAATCTAAAGGTACTGTAGATGGATGAGGAAGACCTGGTTGGGGCGAGCCCATGGGTTTTATGTGAGCATTTACAGCTCTTAGGTCATGGAGGAGGCGGAATGTATTTTTACCCTTCTTGTGAATTACAAAGATAGGGGTGTTCCATGGACTGTAACTGCTTTCTATGTGACCGAGTTGCAACTGCTCTTCTATCAACTCATGTAAAGCAGATAATTTATGGGACGGTAGGGGCCATTGCTCTACACATATGGGTTCCTCTGTGTCCCAATCAAGAGGAATGGGTTTTGGTTGTTCTATTCGAGCAATGGCCTCTATGCTTGGGGGGGCTGCGTGGTGAGAGTTGCTCCCATCTGTTCAAGTATATCCCTCCCCCAAAGTATGGTTATTAGGTTTTTGACAAATAAGGGTTGAAATAGTCCAGAGTGTCCCTCTGCATCTTCCCATGGGAGGAGAAGAGCGGCTTGGAGGGAAGGACCTTCTGCTGTTGCTCCTTGGACCAGGGGTCCAGTTTTGGTGGAGGTGATGAATGCATATGATTCTGGGAAGCAGCTGACTTCTGCTCCTGAGTCTAGCGTCCCTGTGTACCATTGGTCTTTGACTTTCAAGGTAAGAGTGGGTCTGCTTTGATAGATAGGGATTGTCCATTTTATGGCTTTGGGAGCATTAGTCCCTTGGTCTCTTGCGGACGGGGCTGAGACCTGCCCCCCAAGAAGTTTAAAGGCTGGCCTTCTTTATTGGTTTTTGATTTACAGTCTCTAGCTCAATGAAAACCTCGCTGGCATTTAGGGCACGGAGTACGAGGTTTTGTTCTTTGGGTAAGCCTATTGTTTAGTTCTTCTCTTCTACTGGCTATGTTTATGGGACAATCTTTGGCAAAATGGCCTGGCTTGTTACATCGAAAGCAAGTGCTGTTAAGAGCTAATGCTTGAGCCAAGGAATTGGCCAACATTGTTGCCAGGACCTGGGTGGTTTGATCAAGGTCACGGCACTGCAAAATCCAATCATGTATGGAAGAAGTACGAATGGGATTAATAGCCTGTTTGCAAATTGTGTTAGCCCCGTCAAGGATAAGCTCTTTAGCGAGTGCTTCTTGTGCTTGGGGGTTGTCAACTTTCCTAGCACATGCTTCCTGAACTCTAGAGACAAAGGCGGAAAAGTCCTCATCCTTTTTTTGTACTAGTTCGGTGAATTTTTCAGCTTTTGTTGCTGAACAGTTTTTGAAGGCTTTTAGGGCACACTGTCGAACTTGGTCCCAGTAAACTGCTGGTGCTTGGGTATATACGGCCGGGTTAGAGTATTGGCCGAGGCCCATAAGGCAGTCAAGATTTAGTGCAACATTATTACGGATGTTTATCTCCGCTTGTTGCTCACATTGATCTTGGTAATGGGCTTTCCAGTTAATGAATTGCCCTGGTGTGAGGATTGCTCTAGCTAGGTCAAGCCAATCCTTGGGGATATTAAGATTAATTGCAATATTTTCTAAGAGCTGCTGGACATACGGGCTGCCGAACCCGTCTTCTTTTACTGCATTTCTAAGTCTTTGTATCTCCTTGTGGTCTGTAGGGTACCAAGGGAGTGGTCTCTGGGGTGTTACATTAATATTCATGGGAAAGATCTGGGTATTTGGATTCTCATCTTGTTCGGGGGTTTGGTTAGGTTCGGCGATAAAATAGCGACTCCAGTGTCGATTATTATGGTCTCTCGCTCGACAAAGTACTTGGAAGAGCACCTGAGTAGGGGGGTCGGCCTGTCCAAAAGAAAATCCAGATTGGCCGAATGCACCTGTTTTAGGGGGAATCTGACCGAACATTGCAAGCATAGGGTCTGGAGATTGTTGTGGAGTGGTAAGTGGATTTTGAGGCAGGAGGAATTGAGGGGTTTTTGTTTTCCTGTTATTAGACATTTTGTACTTTGATTTCTCTTGTTTATTTATTGGCTTATCGTCTGCCTCATTGTCTGAGCTGCTTTCGGTTTCAGCTTGAGCATACGAGGCAAGTGACGGAAGTGTTGGGTATAATGCTTCCGGCCTTTGTTCGGTAGAACAAGATGGCGCCGGCAGCGTAGGTGGGAAATCGCCTTTTTGTTGTTTACCAGTTTTAGGATGTCTTGTCTCTGGGGAAGAAGGCGGAAGTGCGCCATTTTGTTGTTTGCGCCATTTCAGTTCATTTGATTTTTCTTCCTCAACTAAATTATTATATTGCAGAACTAATGAGATGCTCTCTCTCTCCTCCTTTTCCTCAGAATCCACAGAAAATATTGCTGTAGGTGGTTCGCTGCCTTGAAGGCAAGCTCGAATGGTAATTAAGGTAGGGATAAGTCCAGGAGGGAATCTCTTATATTCGTGCTCCATTGCCGAAGTTATTCGATCAATGAGCAATCGGAAGGTTTCTGGGTCCCATAGATTGGCTGTAGATAGCCAGGGATTGATTGGGAGTATTAAATCCCAGTATTTCTGCAACTGCTTTATCATTATGCGACAGTTGTAGCAATCCAAGAGTGCAGCAAGAGCCCGTACCTGCGGGTGCTGCTTTTTAGAGAGATTGGGGCCCATGGTATGGGCGGGGGTCCTTACCTGGGAGTTGGTGGCCTGGAGGTCCTTCACTGGAGCTGGTGGCTCGAGTAGTCGCGGTTCCCAAAGTTAAAATGTGAAGTAAGCAAGCGCTGTGGCAGAGGCTATTATGAAGAGAAAGGCTATAGTGAGGAAGATACGGTCTGCCAAAGACCAGTCAGTCGGAGCTACTATGGCCAGAATGGCACCGAAAAGAACGGCAAGAACGGCGATAAGCACGATAAAAAGATAGTGGAACATTAGAAAATAAGCAAGAAGGACCAGAGAGTGCCCCACGTTGGGCGCCAATTGTTGCCCGGGTTGGAGGTAAGGACGGCGTGAATGATGTTCGTGGAGACAGGCTGATGGCACAGTCTACCTTATTGCGGAAGCTCACATCTTATATAGTGGTAGGGAAGTGGGAGGGGTGTGGTAGGCGGGAACGAGAAAAGGAAAAAGGAGAGAAAAAAAATAAAGAGAGATGGGGGGGAGAAAAACAGCAAGTGGGCAATAGGGCAAGAGAGGGCGATATCACCCGTACCAGGCCGAGGGCGTTGTCACCCGTTCCAGCCGCCCTGCTCAGCCAGTAGCGGTACCAACTACGGGCTTAAGCTTACTAGATTAGCGAGCCACACTTCTGCTTGTTTCCCCTCATTATATATTCTCAAATATCACTCTGTCTTAGATATCTGAGATAAGGAAGTTTGGTTAAGAAGATAATTCGGTATCAATCTATACTACCTATCATCATCATATATCAACAATCCATTAGTTTTTGCTTCTTATTACTTCTGAATAAGTGAATGACCATCCTGAGAATTGAAAGTCATTCACTGACTTGCCATAGACATAAAAATTGTGGGATCACAAGATTCACATCTATAATCGATGTAGTTACATATCTATAAATTGGGGGGAATATATACGTGTACGCATAGAAAAAAGACTGGAGGAAACAGCACCAATATGTGTCAATGGTGTCTTCTGTGACAAGTTGTGATTTTGAGATGGAACAAGCCTCCTATTAGGGAGGTGGCCAGTGTGTAAATATGCTGTGCTGTACAGTCTTCAAACTTCCTTAGCACTATTGGACATTTCTCTGAAATGAGCTTTTATAATAAAACTCATCAAAAACATGTTCTCTATTAGCTATATCCATATCCTCACTGCTTACTCTTTCTGGACCTATTCCAATTAGTCTTTTCCTCCCATCATTCCATGGAATTAGTTTTTGCCAATGTCACCAATGATTTCCATATCTCCAAATCTAAAAGTGAATCTTTATTTTTAACTTTATTTTACCAGGCTGCAGCATTTGGCTCACTTTTTTAAAAACACACACATTGTTTTCTTCTCACCTGGCTGCAGCTTCATTTCATTTTCTTTCCCTGGATACCTTCCCTCTTCCCAGTCTTAACTGCAGGATTATAAAATGGCTCAGTCATTGGACTTCTCTTTTCTAACTACAGTATTTCATTAGGTTATACCTTTAATCGCAAGACTTTAAATATACTTAAGAAAATGATTACCTTTAAGTTTTCATCTCTTACCTGAAACCCTTCTCTGACAGACACCTCTTTCTATTTAGTTATCCTCATTGATGCTCTAATAGGCATCTCTACCTGAAATGCCTCCATCTCAATAACAGTCATCACAGTTGTCATCTTGGTGTAAATCTTTATATTCTCCTTCACATATTATACTGAAAATACAGCAAAGCTTGACAGTATGTCAGTTCTACCTTCAAGGCATACCCTGAATCAAGCTAAAATCATCTGACACTTGATCTGCTGCAGTCATCCCAGAATTGGCCTGATTCTATTTCTCTCTTACAGTCTATTAGTCACACAATATCCAGATTGATCTTTTCAAAGATAATTTTTACCCCTGAATAAAAATATCTTTCAGTAGCTTTCTATTAAACCAAAAAATAAAATTCAGTGATCATCTCCTGGCTCTGTCTCTAATTTCATTTAATTCTTTGCTTCACCTGGTCTTCATTTCTTGACATTTCTCAACACACCAAGCATTTGCATTTGTTGTTCATTTTTCCCAGGAGGTCATGTTTTCAATATGGATGACATGTTCCCGTAACTCATATAGTTCTTTATTCAAATAGAAGTTTTTTCTAGCCACCCTATCTAAAATTTCACCCCTTTTCAAACACACAGATATACATATGCACCTAACTTATCCCAACTTTACTGTTTCATTTTTACATATAATACCACACTGTATTTTATTTATGCATCTTGTTAATATTATTTTATTTATGTGTCCATGAGGGGAGGGATTTTAAATGGTTTGTCCAATTCTGTATTCCCAGCACCTGAAATATTACCTAGAGTATAATAAATGTTCAATAAATAGACACTGAGTACAAATATAATAAATTAATATCCTTTATATTTTCTGTTGTGTTTCCTTAATTTTTAAAAAAAATTTGAAGCAAGCTCAAACTTGGAAAAGTTGTAAGTACAGTACAAAATTATTTTTTACTGAACAATTTGAGAGTAATTTTCTGACACATTGTTCTGTCACTCCCAAATAATATGTATTTCCTACAAATAATATTTTATTACATAGTCACAGTGCAACCATCAAAGTTTGAAAATTCACACTGATATATTACTAATATCTAATCTTAAAATTCCATTCAGATTTCACTAGTGGCCCAATATTTTCCTTTATAAATCAAGAAGCCAGTTTAAATAGATGTGTTACACTTTATTAAAATGTCTGTTTAGTCTCCATCTTTCTGAAACAGTCTCCAGCCTGTTTTTGGCATTCGTGGCCTTGACTCTTTTAAAGATTTACAGGTTATTTATTTTGTAGAGTGACTACCAATTGTTGGTTTGTGTGATGTTTCTTTATGAGTCGATTCAGTTTATACATTTAGCAGGAATAACATAGAAGTGGCACTGTGTTCTTATTTGCATCCTATATGGTGGCACATGATTTAGATTTGTCTAATTACTGATATGAACTTTAACCACTTGATTAAAGTGATGTATGCCAGCCTGTTCCCTCTGCAATATTACATTTTTCCCTCTGTCTTTAATAATATTGAGACAATATAAATATCCTATTCCTTTTCAAACTTCAATTTATATGTGCATTTATTTATGTCATCGTGGAGTCATGATTTCTATTTCATTCAATAGGTTATAATCTTTTCCTATCATAACTGATTTTGTTGTTGAAATGTCATAGATTTTTGGAGTAAGAACCCATCAAGCTGGTTTTTGTGTCCTTTTGGCATCCCTACTTTATATTTTGACATTTCCATACTTCCTGGCACAATAAGATTTTCCAGGATCATATGTTGCTATCATTGTTCAAGCTCTGGAATTCGCCATTTCTCCAAGTACCCTGTTTCATTTTGTTTGAAAACAATATTTAGAAACAAACATCTGGCACTAGACATATTCATTGCAATTGCGTTTTTGCTTCTATACCTTTCCAGTGGAAAGATAGGGAATGTGTTTATGTGTATCTATGTGTATAAAGAGTATCTTTCCTTTGCATGAGCTCTGATTCCCCCCACCTCCACCTCCTCTAGGTTGCCATATACCAGGGGTGCCTTCTGCATTGCTTGGCTGGATTGCCTTCCCATTCAGAAGCCCTCCTTACCATTGAGCGGCTCTGACATCCAAGGTAGGATTCTGTCTCCCTGTAATATGCCATTTTCACCCAATTTGGGCACCAACATCTTGCTCTGGGCCACCACAGATTACATCCCTCTGCTGGCACAGACAAGTCCCCTTGTGGCTTTTTAAATTTTTAATTATCGCCTTACTTTCTAATTTATTTTATTAATATTTTAACTAATTAACATTTAGCTTTCTAGAGCATCTCAACTTTATCTTTGTTTTCTATCATTCTATTTCCATCCTTTGAATTATTTGTTTTATGTTTAAATTCTGAAACTATACACTTAATTCATTAAGTTTCAGTCTTTTTTCATTTCTAGTGAATACATTTAAGAGTAGATCAAGATTAAGACAAGATATTTACTTTGGATCCCATAATTTGATTGTAATTTTTATTTTTAAATGTTTTCTTAATTACCATTAAGATTTGTTATTTATCTGTGAGTTATAGAGTTTATATTGTTTGAGTGGAGCTTTTTTTTCTTTTACTTACTGACATCTAACTTTATTGTATTGTAGTCTGAAAGCCTGATCTCAATAATATTGCTTCTTAGAAATGTGTTGCTTGTTATTTTTTGGAATATTATTTTGTGGATTTCTGTAACTATTCAATGTGTTATTGAAATGAATGAACATTTCCTAATTGTTCAAAGCAGAGTTCCATATATGGTTGCTTGTTGATTGGTATCTATTACGTTTTCTGAATGAATGCGCCCTTAAAGCCCAGAAACAGTACTGTCCTTGACATGGCTCTGTCAGACATTACTGACAGACAATAAACTTTATCTCATACCAAACTTGCCATTTTGATCTATGTCTGTCATCTCTATGCTAATTGTCTTGCACAATACATCAATTTATCTTCCTAAGAATAAAATGGACACATTGTTTTGGTAGTGCTCTAATGTTTAGAATTAGCACTTCTATTATTTGGATTATGTAATGTTTTGTTTTGTTTTGGTTCATGAATTTTGCAGTTGTTAATATTCTAAATCTGGAAAGTTTTCTAGAATGACCCATGGAAAATATTTTAAAAGAGATTAAAAATTAAACTAATATCCTTTTTTGCTCAGGACTAACAAATATTTTGTGCTTTCTTAAACATAATTTATCAATTCTCATAAATTGAATCTTAATGGAAGAATAAATTTTGTCTTCCAAATTTAAACAAAATTATTTAAATCCATTATTATTTATATTCAGTTTAAAAGCTTTATTTTTTTTCCTAATGTATGATATCAAGTTAGTCAAGTTTATTGGTGCCAAAAGACAAAGCCATAGTCATTACTGATAATATGATAACTACTAGAATAAATGAAATCTAGAGACCTGTTTAAAATATGAGATTATTTTCATTAATGAGATTCCATTGTCAATATTTTTAAATCTCTTTAAAATGAATTATAAGTCAGTAAAAATCAACAAGTGAATCTCCATTTTTCATGGAATGGATTTTGGAAAAATTTGAGGCTATATTGTCCATGACAGCAGTTCCCTGTAAAAGAAGAAATAATACATCTTCCTAATTCAAACCCAAAGTAAAGAAAAAGTTTATTTTAATTCTTTTTGTATTAGCATAATTAGACATTTACAATATGGAAATAGTCTACTTAATTACTACAATGGGATCAGCAACTTAAGGGAAGGAAATGTGGGTCAGTGGCAGAAAAAATTTGAAGTAAAACTCTACCTACCACCCCTGAGGACCTTGGGCTTCTTTCCTTTTTCTCAACATTTGGGCTCAGAAGGACAGGGAGAAAGCCCAGTAGCCCAGGTTGGTGAAGACGTCCACAAGACCCTGGCTCCCGCAGCAGCCTGAGGGACACTATACAGTGGGCACGAAAGACATTTCTGGAGCACCTCAGGTAAACCAAAGGTGACTCCAAAGACCATGTAAAAATTGTGCCTGTTAATTTATTAATATTGATAGAGAAAAGTAAGAGGTAAGTATGATCTATTCATTGGAATTTTAAATGTTTTCTGAGTTTTTATTTATTTAACATTCTTAAAATTAACATTAGAATGTCTACAACTTCTATTAATTAACCTTATATAACTTAATTTGAAATTATTAGAATCCAAACACTATCGTTAAAACCTGAGGCATTTATGTGACTGTCATTTGTTAAAGAAACTTGGCAAATTATGATTTTTGGGGAAAACTTAGACAAAAGAGTTCAGTCATGGTGTTCTTTATATATTGTATCTGAGAAGAGGAAGATTGCTAATTGTTTTTTTTTATAATGTCAATTAAATAAAAACAATTTGTTAATATTTTAAGAATAACTATGACGATTATTGTTTTATACAGATTGTACCTGGCTTAAAATTGTGGCAATGGTGTAACTGATGCACCACAGTTAGGGAAACCATTTCTGCATTTATTGGACATCAGCAAAGCTATATAGTGCTTACTATGCAATTTTAATGGTGATAAAGAAGCTAAAGAAGTAACAAAGTAGAAGAAAATTATAACATCAGTGTGGTCCAAATCATGTGTTAATAAGATGGTACCATAGCTCCCATATTTTGTAAACAAGTTGGTGCTACAGAAATTGAGATTCAATCAAATTACTGAAAGGATATATTGCCAAGCTAGAAACCCCAGAGAAAAAAAAATACACTTTACAGCAGAAGATTTTAGAAAGGATGAATTACACGATGAAGAAAACTCTAGTCTCCAATTAGTAACTACTAGATATTTAAAATTTAATAATTTCCAATTTTTTACAGAAATTATGACTTTCTTACATGACACTGAGCAGAAAGTTCTTAAGAAGATGAAAATGATATTTTCTTCTTCAAAAAGATGTCAAGGCCAAAGCAACAACATCCTTTTCAGCCACAGAGCCTTCAAGAGTCTGGGATCAGCTCAGCAACTGTGATTATCATGATGAAAGAGTTCAGTAAATTTTTCTAATGTCTTAGAGCAAGCAATTTTGGAACTATCCAGACATTTAGAGGGCTTCTGAAGAATTTTTAGTCTCAGAATAGAAACACTCCCTGTCCTTATTGACTATCTACTATTTTTAGAAAGTCCGTTGAGAATGTAGATTTTTTTTTTTTACTGTTCCTATATCATCTATAAGGACCTTATTGGGTTTTATGGACTCCTTACTAAAAATTTATGCCAGTTCAAATGTCAAATGACACTTTCTGTATTTCAATCTGATTCTATTTCTTTGCTATGCTTCTGTATATGTGCAGTGTCTGAAAGTAGTTAAGAATTATAAGTGCAAGGTCTAATTCAAAATGGTTCTACTGTATTTCACTGGTTACTGCCCAGCCACAGAATATATCATTGGAATAGACATGCTTGTTAGGAGGCAACTGTCATATTGGATACCCATCATATTTAATTTATCCCTGCAAAAATCAGATGGAATTTGGATGCTGATATTAGACAGCAAGTTTTTATTTTGACAGTGCTGCTATGACAAATACTCACAGCAGTTTGGATTACAGGACAAGATTTTATTGTCTCATGGTTTTGAAGGCTAGAAGCCCAAAATCAAGATGTAGGAAAGGCCTTGCTTTCTCCCAGTGTTGTCTCTCTCTCTCCTCTCTGGTTTCTTCTGACTCTGGCTTCTACTGATTTGACATCTGAATTTCCTACCTTTACAAGGTCTCCACTCTTTTTCAGTTTTTTCTATTTCTCCAGAATTATGGTTCACATGTTCTTGTTTCTTCATGTGTGTTGTGATTTTGGATTGTCTGCTGGACTATGTGAGTGACACATTGAAGAGATTCAATTCTGTTATCTTCTTACAAATGTTGATTGTTTTTAAAGCATGCTGTTAAATTACAAGCTGAAATTCTTGAAATAATGAAATCTTAACTTACCGTTTTGTTAGTGTTAGCCTGTGGAATGTCTGAAGTGCTTGCTAAGCATTACAGCTAGGCTGGACTCAAACTCCACACTTTTTGTCTCTTGCCATGGGCAAAAAGTTCAAATCTCTGTCCAGTTGTCTTAAGCTTTCTGGTATATCTGTCGTTTGGGCTCCTTGAAGTTTTACCACGCATGCTTCGTTCAGGGATTAGCCAAAGATTGGAAATGGGATTATATGACGATTTGGGGGCTCTCCCAACTCTGTCCCCTCCTTTCCAGGATTTCTCCCCACAAATTTTCACCTTTTCTAGTAGCACAAAATTCTGTCCTTTAAAATATCAGGCCAAAATGCTGTGGTTTTCTGCTTGGTTTCCCCGTATCAGGCTACCTGGGAAATATCCTCAGTGGAAAACACATGAAAATGGATCCCTCTAGTAGGATTTTCTTCTTTCAAAGATAAACTGCATGTTTCTGTCTGCTTTTATTAAGTTTCCATAAACTTCAAATTGTTGGTTATTTTAACAGAATATTTTGTCCAGAATTTTTAATTGCTATTTGTAGCAGGGTTATTCCAATAAAAGTTGCTTTACCACTCAAAAACAGGAAACCCAAAACTTAGATTTTTGCACAAAATGTTTAAATATTGATTCACCGTGCAAGCATTTATAAAGTGTGTCTTAAATCCCAGGTACTGAGATAGACTAGGGTTTCAGCTTTTGAATAAGACAGAAAGGAATTCTGCCCCCAGTAAGCTTATCTGTAATGAGAAAGAAAAGTCATTAAACAGAAAATGAAAATATAATAAATATCATAAAGAGTGCAATATTCTATGCAAGCTTATGTTAGGACCTAACATAATATGATAAGGGTAATCTGCCCTAAACAGGGGAATAATAAACTGTATTTGAGCTATGACAAGTTGGAATATAGGAGGCAGGGGTGGGAAAAGTAGTTTTCCAAGAAGAGGGATGAAAAGATGTCTAATTATTTATATATAAAATAGAATAATGTATTTAAAGAATAAGTGGGGAGGGGACCCAATCTGATTTTAATGAAGAGACTGCCATGGTAAGAAATGGACCGAAAGAGGAAAAAGTAGGATAGAAGAAAGATACTTTTGTTTTTATTTAAAAGTAAGGTTATTGGCATTAGTTGTCTCATTTCTTACCCTATTCACCAACCATTATTTACAAAAATTTCATTATGCTATGAAATTGAACTAAGTACTTGAACAAAAGAAAATTTAAAATATCTGTCAAATCTCAACATTATCAATAACAATGATACATATTCTTGAGCGTTTGATACATATATAAGGTTTTCTTCTAAATGTATTACTTTTATTAACACATTCAGTCCTTACAAACATATGAGGATGTAACACTATTATTCTTGATTTGAGGATTAAAAAAAAACTGAGAGAGATATTAGTAATGAATTTCACCCAAGTAGCTAGTGACTGTAATAAGATTTGACCCCTGGTAGTCTGTCTTACACATGTGAACTCATAGCTACCTCACTAAAGCTACTTTGAATTTGTCTGGTATACCACTTTATTAAAGAAGGAAATTAAAATTCTATTAAATTAAAATTCATTCTCAAATGTTTATTCATTTTTGTATCTAATAATATATCTGCTCTTTGGTTTTTGCGTATTTTCTGAAAACCAACAAATTAAATGAGACCTCTGTTTGCCAAAATTATTTCGTTCTCTGATATCAAATTTAAATAAACCCAAGGGACTACTGTTTTCCTCCAAGGTACTTACAGTTAATGCCTAATTATTATTTTGCAATAACACATGCTGATTATGCATGAATCATTTGATGCATAGCCCCAAGAAGTGCTGTGTATGAACATGGTAGAAGGTTTTGATTTGTGCTTTTTTTTTTTTTTTACCTGATTACTTTATTTTTTCAATTTTATTCATACATATTAATAAAGCATAAATCTATCCAAAGAATACAATCGATGGTATTTGGTGCAATCATGTTTGTGCATTCATCACCCCAAACACTCCCAAAGCACTTTCATTATTCTAATAATAATAATAAACAAAAAGCAAACAAATAAAGCTTATCACATCTTAATCTCTCTATGCCTTGCTTGCCGTACATAGCTGCTATTCTTTTTCCTTCTCTCTATTATATTCGTATTTATGTTTTATAGAAACAATCTTATATATGCAATATCACCCATATTCATGTTTACATGAGGTTTTACTATAAGTCCCATGTTGCAGTTTTTAGCTTTCTTTCTAGTAATATACAGGAACTTAGACTTTCCTGTTCAATCACAGTTATACCCATACAATAGCACTGCTAGTTACAAACACCATGATATGCTTTAACCATTTCTGTGCATTTCCAAAGATTTACAAGCAACATTTTACCAAGTCTGCACAGATTAACCCTCAGCTTTCCATTCTCTACCTTGCTTCTATTTTCTGGTGACTTATATTCTAATTATTAACCCCATGATTTTACACAGTATATTTAGTTCATAATAGCGTGATCATACAGTAACTGTCCTTGTGTACTTGGCTTGCTTCATTTAACATAATGTCCTCCAGGTTCATCCATGTTGTCATATGTTTCACGACTTCATTTCTTCTTACCGATGCATAATATTCCATCATATGTATATACCACGATTTGTTTATCCATTCATCAGCTGATGTACACCTGGGTTATTTCCAACTTTTGGCAATTGTGAAAAATGCTTCTATGAACATCAGTGTTCAGATGTCTGTTCGTGTCACTATTCTCAGTTCTTCTGGGTATACACCTAGTAATAATATTGCTGGGTCACAAGGAAATCTATATTCAACTTCCTTAGGAACAGCCAAACAGTCCTCCACAGTGTCTGTACCATTCTGCATTCCCACCAACAGTGAATAACTGTTCCTATTTCTCACATCCTCTCCAAGTTTAAAATTTTTGGCTTTTTAATAGTGGGCAGTCTAATAGGTGTGAAATGATATCTCATTGTAGTTTTGATTTGCATTTCCCTAATCGCTAGTGATGTTGAACATTTTTCCATGTGTTTCTTTGCCATTTGTATTTCTTCTTTGGACAATTGTCTTTTCAAGTCTGTTGCCCATTTTTTAATAGGTAGTTTTTTTTTTTTACTGTTAAGTTGTGTGATCTCTTTGCATATCATAGATCTTGAACCCTTAACAGATATGTGATTGCCAAATATTTTCTCTCATTGATTAGACTGCCTTTTTACCCTTTAGACAAATTCCTTTGAGGTACAAAAGTGTTTAATTTTGAGGAAGTCCCATTTAACTATTTTATCATTTCTTGCTCGTGATTTGGGTGTAAGGTTTTTAGAAACTACTGCCTACCATAAGATCTTGAAGATGTTGTCCTACATTTTCTTCTAGGAGTTTTAAGGTTGTTGCTTTTATATTTAGGTCCTTGATCCATTTTGAGTTAATTTTTGTACAAGGTGTGAGAAATGGGTATTCTTTTTTCTTTTGGATATGGTTATCCAGTTGTCCCACCACCATTTGTGGAATAGACTGACTTTCTGGCCAAGCAGGGAGGGCTTTACCACCTTATTAAAAATCTCTTGACTGTAAATGTGAGGGTCTATTTTTGAGTTCTCAGTTTGTTTCCATTGTTCAATGTGTCTGTCTTTATGACAGGACCATGATGTTTTTACCACTGTAGATTTGTAATATGTTTTAAAATCTGGAAGTGAGAGTCCTCCAACTTCGTTTTTCTTTTTTATAAGAACCTTTTGGCTATTCAGGGCCCCTTACCTTTCCAAATAAACTTGATAATTGGTTTTTCCAGTTCTTCGAAAAAGACTGTTAGGATTTTTATTGGGATTGTGCTGAATCTGTAAATCAATCTGGATAGAATTGACATCTTAAAGATATTTAGTCTTCCAATCCATGAACATGCAATGTCCTTCCATTTATTTAAGTCTTCTTCAGTTTCTTTTAGAAATGTTTTGTAGTTTACTGAATACAGGTTCTTTATGTCCTTGGTTAATTTTATTCTTAAAAATTTAATTGTTTCAGTTGCTATTGTAAATGGAATTTTTTTTTCTAATATTCTTCTCAGATTGCACATCAGTAGTATATAGAAATGCTATTGAATTTTGCATATTAATCTTGTAACCTGACACTTTGCTGAACTTGTCCATTATTTCTTGCAGCTCTGCTGTGAATTTTTCAGGGGATTCTAAACATAGGTTATATCATCAGTGAATAGTGAATGTTTTACTTATTCCTTTCCTATTTGGGCGCCTTTTCTTTCTTTGTCTAGCCTAACTGCTCTAGCTAGATCATCTAGCACAATAATGAATAACAATGGTGAGAGTGGGCATCCTTGTCTTATTCCTGATCTTCGTGGGAAAGCTTTCAGTCTTTCACCATTGAGTACTATGCTAGCTGTAGGTTTTTTCATATATGCACTTTACCATCTTTAGAAAGTTTCCTTCTAGTCTTATCTTTTGGAGTGTTTTTTCAAGAAAGGGTACTGTATTTTGTCAAAGGCCTTTTCTGCATCAATCGAGAGGATAATGTGGTTTTCCTTCTTCAATTAACCAATGTGGTTTATTACACTACTTGATTTCCCTGTGTTGAACCACCCTTGCAAACCTGGGGTAAAACCCACTTGACTGTGATATATAATTCTTTTAATGTGCTTTTGGATTCAGTTTGTAAGTATTTTGTTGAGGATTTTTGCATCTATATTCATTGGATATATTTATCTGTAATTTTCTTTTTTCATAGTATTTTATCTGGTTTTGGTATTAGGGTGATGTTGGCTTCATAGGATGAGCTTGGTAGCATTCTTTCCTGTTCAATTTTTGGAAAGCTTGACCAAGATTGGTCCTAGATAGTCTTTAAATGATTCATAAAATTCACCTGTGATGCCACCCAGTCCCAGGCTTTTCATCTTTTGGAGGTCTCTGATGACTGTTATAATCTCTTCACCTGGGATTGATTTGTTGAGGTTTTCTATTTCTTCTAATGTCAGTCTAGGTGGTTTGTATGTTTCTAGAAATTTGTCCATCTCCTCTAAATTGTCTAGCTTTTTGGCATACAGTTGATCATAGTATCCTTTCATGATTTCTCTCTTTCTGCAGGGTCAGTGGTAATGTGCCCCCTCTCATTTTATTTATTTGCATCTTCTCTCTTTTTTTCCTTGCCAGTCCAGCTGAGGGTTTATCTATTTTGTTAATCTCAAAGAACAAAATTTGGTCTTGTTGATTCTCTCTATTGTTTTTTGTTCTTAATTTCATTATTTCTATTCTGATCTTTATTATTTCTTTCCTTTAGCTTGGTTTGGGATTAGTTTGCTGTTTTTTTTCCCCTTGTTCCTCCAGGTGTACAGTGAGATCTTCAGTTTTAGTGCTTTCTTATTTTTTAATGTAAGCACTGAGGTCTATAAATTTCCCTCTCAGCACTGCCTTTGCAGTGTCTCATAGGTTTTTAATATGTTGTGTTCTCATTTTCATTCATCTCCAGATATTTGCTGAATTGTATTGCAATTTCTTCTTTGACCCACTGAATTAAGAGTGTGTTGTTTAATCTCCATATATTTATGAATTTTCCCTTTTTCTATCCATTATTGATTTCCAGCTTTATTCCATTATGATCAGTGGAAGTGTTTTGTATAATTTCAAACTTTTAAAATTTATTAAGACTTTTGTTGTGACCCAACATATGGTCTGTTTTGGAGAAGGATCA
The DNA here is from genome assembly GCA_029593785.1 of Cabassous unicinctus. Classification (NCBI taxonomy): domain Eukaryota; kingdom Metazoa; phylum Chordata; class Mammalia; order Cingulata; family Chlamyphoridae; genus Cabassous; species Cabassous unicinctus. The sequence continues at coordinate 56,605 of JAQZBX010000402.1, read as the reverse complement.
TGAGCACTTGAAAAGAAAGTATAGTCTGCTGTTTCGGAGTGCAATGCTCTATAGATGCCTGTTAGGTATAGATCATTTTTCATAAAATTCAAGCTCTCTTTCTTTATTTATCTTCTCTCCTGATGTTCTTTCCAATATTGAGAGTGGTATATTGAAGTTTCCAACCATTATTGTAGAGACACCTAATTCTCCCTTCAGTTTTGCCAGTGCGTGCCTCATCTACCTTGAGGCATTCAGGTTAGATGCATTAATATTTAATATAGTTATTTTTCTTAGTGAATCGTCCCTTTTATTAATATATAATGGCATTCTTCATCCCTTATAACAGATTTGCATTTGAAATCTATTTTGTCTGATACTGGTATTGCTACTCAAACTCTTTTTTGCTTAGTATTTGCATCGAATATCTTTTTCCAACCTTTCACTTTAAACATGGTTGTGTCCTTACATCTAAGGTAAGTCTCTTGTAGACAACATATATATGGATCATGTTTTTTAATTCATTCTACCAGTCTGTGTCTTTTGATGGTGGATTCAATCTATTAACATTTAATATTACTGTAAATACATTACTTCCTCTATTTTGACCTTCAAGTCTCTGTTTTCATATCATTCTGTTGTATGTCTTCCTATCCTTTAGTTTAACCTTCCTAGTAATCTATATTTGTACACTCCTCTCCAAGTCTCTAACCCTTGCTTTTTCCTTTCAGGCTGCAGTACTCCTTTTAGTATCTCTTGTATTTCTGGTCGTTTTGTAACATATTCTATCAATTTCTGTTTGTGAAGACTTTGAACTCACCCTCTTTTTTGAAGGACAGTTTTGCCAGATACAGAATTCTTGGCTGGCAGTTTTTCTTTTTCAGTACCTTATATACATCACACCACTTTCTTCTCAGCTCCATGGTTTCTGATGAGAGGCTGGCACTTAATCTTATCGAGTTTCCCCTGTATGTGATGTTTTTATTTTTTCTTGCTACTTTCAGAATCCTCTTTTTGTCTCTGATATTTCTCATTCTGAATAGTAGATGTCTCAGGGTAGATCTATTCACATTTATTCTGTTTGGGGTGCTTTGTCCTTCTTGGATATTGATATTCATGTATTTCATAATGGTTGGGAAGTTTTCAGTCATTATTTATTCAAATATTCTTGCTGCCCCTTTTCCATTCTCCTCACCCTCTGGGATACCAATAATGCTAATGTTTGTGTATTTTGTATTGTCATTCAATTCACTGAGACTCTGTTCCATTTTTTTCCATTCTTTTCTCTTTCTGTTCTCTTGTCTTTACCAGTTCAGATGTTCTGTCTTCAAAATCACTAATTCTATCTTCAAGCAATTCAAATCTTCTCTTATGTGACTCTAATGTATTTTTAATCTCAACCATCATATCTTTCATTCCCATAAGGTCTGTTACTTTACTTTGCAAGGTTTCATATTGTTCTTTATGCTCTCTCAATATCTTTGTAATATCCTTTATTTCTTTAGTCATACTTTCTTTAAATTCTTTGAAGTGATTTGGGAGAGTTGTGTGATTTTCACTGATTAATTATTGTAAATCCTGTATTTCTTCAGGAGATTTGGTTAGTTCTTTTAGCTGGGCCATCTCATCTTGTTTCCTAGTATGACTTGTAATTTCTTGCTAATGTCTAGGCATCTGAATATGTTGATGAATATGCTGATGGTCAATTTCTATCTCTTGTCTATTGTTTTTTTTTTTCCACAGCTCTTCTTTGATATTTTGTTCAATTTATTCTAAGTCTTTAAGATTGGCCACTTAAAGTATCAAAATTGGGCCCAAGACTTACTAGTGGGGTGCGGTTTTTCTCCCAGGGGTAGGATACAGAGTGTGCCAAGAACAGTTTTTGGCCATGCAATTTCCAGACCTGCCAGCAGATAGTGCTCATCAGCATGCCTTTCCACAGAGGTGTTTCAGTCTTGACTTTCCTGTGATCCTGTGTTGAATCTCCAGAGCAGAGATTCAAAGAGGGCTCTGCTGGCCAAATTCACTAAAGAAAAGCCCCCCAACTACCCCTCCCTTTCCCCGTGAAACAGCTGATAGGGAGGAAGTTGCCTGTTCCCCTCTCAGTTTGCTGCAGTGAGCCAGGGATTTTACCCCATCTTAATATCTTGGGGGTGTGAGGAGGGGAGCCCTTCCTGGCTACCACAGGGGCTTGGTAACTCATGTTTGTTGTTTCAGCATCTTCTTCTCTGTCTCCGTCACCCTCCTGGGAGTTGTGTAGCACTGTCCTGGTCTGCTGACCCCAAAGCAGGTCCTTCGGATAGCTTTTGGTTCTTTGTTAGTCTTGTGAGAGCATTCAACTCTGCCCGTTAGTTCATTGCCACGCTACCACAATCCTTGGTTTGTGCTTTTTAATATGTTTCTTAGACTCTACTTCCTCACTTATCTAATTAGAAATCCTACCTCATCATTACAATCCACAAATAGTTAGAACATAGCTGTTATCTCTTAAGTAAGACAATGCCCTTATGTAAATTTATGTGCCTGTATAACTATTTATTTCATTACATAAAATATTCTTCTTTGACTGTCATTGTAGTTCACAAAATTGGGTAAAGTCTACTCATTTCTGCCACTGGGCCTTTCAAGTTTCATTTCCATTTTTGTATGGACTGCTTTGCAAAGGCTTTCCCTATACATATGTACTATTTCTTTATATTACTCCTTAACAACATGCACTGATTTCTTGTCTCAGGATCATTCTTGTCTGTCTTTTAATATCTTTTCAAATTCTCTTAGTTCTGAACTAAGAAAATTTGATGCCTATATTTCTGTTGTATGTAATATTTTTATGAGAGAAGTTGTGGGTTTACAGAATAATCAGGCATAAAATACAGTATTCCAATACCCCACCATACCACCAACATCTTACATTGATGTAGAATATTTGTTACAATTTATGGTAGTATTTTTTAAAAATAATTACACTTTTACAGTAGTTGCATTTGTTACAGTTGGTGAAGGATTATTAAAATAGTATGATTAATTATCATCCATAGTTATCACTAGATGTGTTTTTTCCCATATACCATCTTATTATCAACACTTTGTATTGGTGTCATACACTTGTTATAATTCATGAAAAAACATTCTTATATTTGTACTATTAACTATAGCCTTCCATCTACAATAGAGTTCACCATGTTGTACAGTCCAGTTTTATCTTTCAATTTTTATTATATTAACATATACATTCTAAAAATTTCCCCTCTTAAACTCATTCACCTATACAGTTTGGTGCTGTTGGCTACACTTACAATAATATGCTACCAACACTATTATCCATTTCCAAACCTTTACCACCCACCTCTATAGAAAATCTGTACAAGTTAAGTAACAACTCCCTACTTCCTAACCCAATCTATCTTCTGGCAACCTATATAATAGACTCTAAATCCATGAGGTTGCCTATTATAATTACTTCACAAGAGTGAAATCATACAATATCTGCTCTTTCATGTCTGGCTAATTTCACTCAACATAATGTCCTCAAGGTTAATCCATGCTGTTCCATGTATCAGGACATCATTTACAGCTAGATAATATTCCATCATATGTATATACTACATTTTGTTTATTCATTCATTGAATAAACTTGGTTTCTTCCACTTTTTTGGCAATTGTGAATAATTCTGCTATGAACATCAGTATATAAATATCTGTTCAAGTTTTGTTTTCAGTTCTTCTGGGTATATACCTGGTAGTGGGCTGTTTCTCCAAAAAATGATGTTTGAAAATCAAGGTTTCATAAGAAATTATTAATGAATGTGGCTCAAGCAGTTGAGTGCCCACCTCCCACATGAGAGGTGCCGGATTTGGTTCTTGATTCCTCTTAAAGACAAACAATGAGAAGACAATGAGCAGAAATGAAGCAAAAACAATGAGCAGACAATGAGCAAATGCAATGAGCAGACAATAAGATAAAAATAATGACCATGGAGCAGATGTGGCTCAAGCAGCTGAGCACCCGCCTACCACATGGGAGGTCCCAGTTTTGGTTCCCGGTGCCTCCTAAAGGAAAAACAGACAACGAGAAGACAATGAGCAAAAAAAGAAAGAAACAACAGGCAGACAACAAGAGCAAACAATGAGCAAAAACAACAAACAAAAACAATGAGTAAACAACGAGGGAGCCATCTCAGGGGTAAAAAGAAAAAAGGAAAAAAAAAGCTATGAAAAGGGCAATATTATGAAAATAAAGCTTTAGGATATGTTTAAAGCTGATAGAAGCCTTACTATTTATTTGTTGGAAATTGAAATCTATACTAGAATGTATGCATAGTCATTAAAAGCATGGATTTACTTTAAATAAAATTTTATTGAAGTATATCATTCATACATGAACATACATAAACAAAAAGTGTATAAAGTTGTGAGCTTACAAAACAAGCATGCATATCATCATACAGGACTCCCATAGATCACCCAACCACTAATACCATGAATTTTTATGAAACATTTGTTACAAACTATGAAAGAGCATCATCAAAATATTAGTATAAACTATAGCCCATATCTTATATTTGGTCTAATTTTCCATCAACCCACCCAATTATTAACACCCTCTATTAGTATTATGCATTTCTTATAGTTCATAAAAGAAAGTTCTCATATTTGTTTTGTTAACCACAGTCCAACTTCTACCACACTATTCCCTGTATTATATAGTCCTATGCCTTGTACAATCTGTTCAACATTTATATTCAGTGTTTTTTAAGTGAACATGCTGGGGGTTAAAGGCAGCTTCCACTATTTCCTAGGTATGTTAGCTTAGTTTCCTTATTCTCTGAGTTGTAGTTTCTTTGTTCTTAAAACTGGAAAATAATCATCTCTCAAGATTTTTATAATTTTAATAGAATAATTTTTTAATAGAATAATTTTTCTAAAGAGCAATTAACAAATATTCATCACCTTAATTAAAATGTTATATTGAGAAAAAATTATTTAAGAATGGACATATTTTAAAAAAAAATCAGGGGAGCAGATGTGACTCAAGCAGTTGAGCATGTGCCTCCCACATGTGAGGTCCAGAGTTTGGTTCCCAGTGCCTCCTCAAGAAGACACACAACAAGCAGACAACAAGTAGACACCGAGCAAAAACAATGTGCAGGCAACGAGAAAAAACAATGCGTAGACAATGAGCAAAAACAAACGAGCAGGGAGTGGATGTGGTTCAAACAGTTCCACACACACCTCCCACATGGGAGGTCCCAGGTTTGGTTCTTGGTACCTCCTAATAAAGAAAAAACAAACAGACAATGAGTAGACAACAAGCAAAAAAAGCCAAACAAACAGAAAAAAAAAAAACAGATGAGAGAGCCATCTCAGGGTGGGGGCGAGTAGAAAGTTCAAATAAATTGTCCTTTTTAAAAAGTAATAAAATCAATAAAATTAAAAATGAAGTTGATACTTCTTTATGTATTTCAAACAATGTAGACATAGTACAAGAAATTGGTTACACAGGTTTTTCCAAAGTGTGAAGTTAAAAAAAAAGTGGAGGATGAGATAACCCACATGGAAGCTAATGATGCAGCTAAGACTCCAGTGGCTGGTGAAAAAATGGAAGGCATGGTGTTACCAGAATCTTGCTACTTGAACAAGGGTCCCCCACTTGGCCTCAGATGACATGAAGTAATACTTTGCCCAACCATGATGGAACATGGCATTGTGATGCTAGAAGTACCTATGGAAGCTGAGACTGGAGCTTTATCCATCTCCAACAGCAAAGGGATGTCTACCAATGTTAGAAAGAAGAAGCAAGTCCCTGCTTCCCTCTTTTTCTTTTTCAGTCCCCCCACAGCTCATCCCATTAGCAGAACTTAATAAGAAGCCACCTGGTAACAGATTTGGGAAAATATAGTTTGCCAATTTTCATCCACAACACAGAGAAAATTTAAAACAAAGTGATTTAGAATGGAAAGACAGTAGATAAATAACTGACACACAGTTTCCCATGTCTATAATTTAGGAGCTGGGGCTAACAAATAGCCTCCTGCTTAAATACATAGAGAAAATGAGAAAAAAATAACTTCCAAAAATTTATTTTCACAATAAATTTTATTTAATAAATAAATAGAAAAGCACAGCTTTGGGGAGTCATCAAAGAAATATTTGGTGTCCCTCCTGGTCCACTCCCCAGGGCACTTTGGAACCAGTCTATGCCACCTGTATGGATCCCTGGCTCTGTTTTGGCAGAGAAATACTGTCTTCAGAGAGTCCTCTCTGCAGTGACCCTTTTCCAAGAATTTGCCTTTCAGGAAAAAGCAGTCAGAGGCAATGAAAGGAGTGTTAAAAAACAAAAAAACAAAAAAGCTCTAGAGGCAAAACAAAAACAAACATAAAAGATCAAGATTCCTTGACAGGAACAGAGAAAAGGAAGCTTTCTCCCAGGAGTGAAACAACTGTGCAAATAGTACAATCTTAAAAATTGTATTACATACCCAGGGCAAGAATCAGAAGAAAAACCGCTGGAAAAATCTATTTCGTTAAACACGGGCCATTCTAACATTCTAGAATAAGTTGAACCAAGTACCTGATTTTAAGGTTCCTAGTTGTCAGAAGAGAAAAAACATACTAATAAAGAATGAATGAAAAAAGAAAGGAAGGAAGGGAGGAAGGAAGAATTCTGAGTAGATGAATTCTTCTTTATTATATTGATAATTGCATATATCTTTAATTCTGTAATGTTAGACTCTTATAGAAAGTATGTTATTTAATTTAACATTATAATGCACTGATAATTATTTTTCCTCTTAGTTTGCTGTGCCAAAGAAGCCAGGTAGTCTGAGAAACTGAATGTATATTATTATATTAGGAATCATAGCAAGTAAAATATCATGTCACAATCTTCTGGAAGGAAATAAGTTATATTAATTGGTTTAGAAATGTATACAAAGTTATTTGATATGAACAGAATCAGCAGAGGAAATGGAATTGCTTTAAGATAACTGGCCAGTTTTAATATATAAAATATCTAAATATAAAAATTGCTTCTACATTATGCCACAGCTTATCAAAAACTTAAAGTCAATTGACAGATTCTCTTCTAACAAACCTCATATGTTGACCAAGAACCAGTTTATTAATGATTTTTCAATATATTTTTATACAAAACAAAACATTGTCCTGGATTGCCTAAACCTTTGATGCTACTAATTCAGGAAACATCTAGGACTAGATTATGTTGTCCTTAGTTTTGTTAAGAAAGTTGCATTTGCTCTTTGGAGACACTAGAGGTCTATGCCCAAGCACAGCTTTAATGTTTCAGTGTCCTATAGTTCACTACTAAACCAATGCCTTATTTGTGACTGGAGAATATTTATACCTTATGAAAATCTGGGTCAATGCACATCAGAAGAGTGAGACCATTTACTTACCAACATAAAAACCAATTGCATAAAATACCAATTGCAAGGTATACCATTTCCTTCTACTAAGTCTTAAGGTTATTTTATCTTTTCTCATGCCTTTATGCTCTACTGTAGATTGGGTCATAGACAAGTTACAGCATGGTTTGCCTTGTTCCCAGTTCAATGGGTCAATCAATAGGTGTTACTAAGTTTAATCATGTTAGATGCAAACACTACCTTTGTTAGAGTTCTTACACAGGTAAAGTAGAACAAAAATAATTGTATACCCCAACACTAGATTACATTTTGTCAAATTAAACAAATATTTTATATTATTTAGATTTTAATTTCTGTTACAAAGGGAAGCAGCAGTGAACTGGCCAGAGGTGTTAAGGCAAAAAATATTTACTAACTTTCTTTCTTATCCTCAGGATCTATTGTCCTTCCCTTATTTGGTATATAAAAACACTACTTGTCTCTCAGGCTCAAATGTCATGGCTTAAGATATTTCTAACCTTGTTGCAATGATGAAGACATTACCTTGTTATTCTTTTTACCTTTTGTCTTTCCTTTTTCAAAATATAGAGCTGAAGTCACTAATGTCTTTATCTGAAACTTAGGCTTTATATCAGGAACAAACAAAGCACAAAAATTCCTGAGTAAAAGATACCTCCACAGAGAGGTGGAGTCTGAGGGGAAAGGTCACAAGATCAGGCTGGATGTTTTAAATATTCTTCAGGAACTCTTCAGACATAATGCACACTGATTGCATTGACCAACAATTTCATTTCACTGGTCTCTCTGTCCATCTCTCCCATGAAATGTATCACAAAATCCACAACTTGCATTTGTACATCTGCTCTCTGTGGAAGTTGATGATCAGAAAATTGATGCTGTATCCCTCCAATGGGATGAAGGATGTAGCTCTTTGTTGGCATCATCATAAAGATTCTGGTCAATCTTTGCATCAAAGTGAGGACAGTTGGCATTTGAGATGCCTCTCGAATTAAACATCCTCCTTCCTTCTAGGACTACAATCCTTAGAAGGAGGCTACAATTGTGATTAGAATTTCCTCAGGATTAAATTCCTCCAGATAGTGGTCCAGCAGGGTGTGGGTTGATGGATCCTGGGTAAAGGCTTGAAAAATAATTGATGCCTAACACTTGCCAGTTAGTATATTGCTCATCAATTCTTGGATATTCTCCTGGAACTCTCCAGTTCTACATCATGTTTACCCCAATTATGCTTCTTGAAAACTGAACAAAATTCACAGAGAGTTCTCTCATCCTTTTCTCCTAAAACCAGGTTAATTCATACAGACACTTTATCATACCAGGATTATTTAGAGACCTGACCCAAATCTTGCCTTTATCTTGACTGCTACATTTTGACTTCATAACGCCTCTAATTTTCAATTTATGATAGAAGAACATACAATTGTAACTGTCACTACTAAGATTTTGTTGGCTTTCAAAATTTTTTTCATATATGCATAAACACATATGTTCCTCCAGTACCTTTAGTACTTCTTTTGTTTTTCTCTCCTTTATTCCACCCATTCTTCTTTCCTCTCTTACTGAATAGTGCCAACTCTGCATATTGATTTCTACTACTATTATTTGCCTGTCAATAATTACTTCTTTTCCTCTATTCCAGGGCTTAGGACTTTCTGTAAAGGGCAGATAGTAAATATTTAAGGTTTTGCAGACCATATAGTCTTTGGTACAACTGCTCACCATTCCTGTGCAAAACTAGCTATAGACAGTACATAAATAGATGGGGATGGCTGTGTTCCATGAAAACTTTATTTGCAAAGTCAATGGCAAGCTATAGTTTGCTGGCCTTTGTTCTATAATACATAATTTTATTTGAGGGAGAAACAATAACTTCTTTCTCAGGATGCATTATTATTTTGGGGAAAACATAGCTAGAAATCCAGTCTTTCTTCCCTCAATTCACAAAATCCTCTTTCTACTAGACCTTTTGGAATTCACCATTAAAATAAACAAAACAACAGCAGCAGCACCACCAACAAAAACTCAAATAAAAATGCAGCTATATGACAGGGAGCAAAGCAACCAGAGTGCAAAGATTCCTGAAGATCACAGAGGAGGTACAGCTATCATATAATGCAGAAAAAAATGCAGGTCACATTTAGGTTTTCAGTTAGAAATAGTCTTAACCTATGGAACAGTAGCTTTGATACTGTTCTCCAGCCAAAGAATCATTACCTTTTCAGAACTTGAGTATGAAAATAATATTCTATGCTGCTACACCCTGATTTTTATTAATTCCTTTGATTGTCTAGCTGTTACATTACTGGCTTTGAATTTTTGCACCTTCCTCTTTCTAAAATTTATGCAGCAATCAAAACTTCTAAGACCTGAATTGCTTTAAAATTACTATGGAGGCACAATGTCTTTAGGTGATAGGTGAATCATACATGGAAAAAATAAAAGCAAAAGAAAAATTAATATCACTTTCTGAAATTAATTCTCCAAACCTAAAACAAAATCATAATGATAAACAAAGGTTAATTAGATTAATTATCATGACTGTAGCCATGTGGACACTTCATAGAAGCTGTCTATGCTCCCATTCTTACTATGCTGCTGGGTTTATATACAAATATTATAAATGTTACCAAATTTATAAGTTAGGGACTACTTTATTTTATGGTAAACTACTCTTTGGTTCGGTGTTTACACTAAATCAGACAAAATATTTCCTTGAAAGTAGACTTTTGTTTTTTCTTTCCAATTCTGTATCCCAAGTGCTTTATACATAGTACTAAGTAAATATTTATTGAAGGAAAAATGTGAACACCTTCATGAATCAAATTTTATTAAATATATATCTCACGTGATGTTATTATCTGTGATTAGATTAATTTGAAGGTGGTTAACTTTCTCCACCCTTTCTAAAATTTATTGCATAAAGAAAGGAAACGATATCATCTTTGCCTTCTGTATGACTTATATGTCTACTTATTAGTGAACACAGTGTTCTTTTGAGTGTTATACAAAGGAAGTGAAGATCTTTGTCTCCATACATAACCAATAAAACAAGCATATAGTATAAAAAAGTAGAAATTCAGATTAGTATTTTGTAACCAAATTATCATGTATCAACTGCAGGTAAAAATAATTGAAAATCCTTTAAAATACATAAATCCTGAGTTGAATACAGATATATCTTAGGCTAACTATAGAAAGGAGATTAGGAGTGACAATTTGGGAAGCCCCAAATGATAGCATACCCTTGAGTACTTGAAGGTTGAGTAGAGTAAATAAAAATTAAAAAGCGATAAAGTAATCTACCACTAAAATTTCTTATAATTTCATATATAATTTTATCCAATGTGATTAATATTAATTAATATTAATTAGAGAAAACTTACAGAATTTTAAGTGAACCTTAATATGTATATATTTAAGGTGAGGAAAACACTAACATTGAGCTATTCTTAACTTGCTTGCATTTCAAAGTTCTGAATGTGCTCTTACAAAAAGAGATCTTGATATTTCTTCTGAAGGCTAGGACTTTTAAAGAAGAAATTTAGTATTCTAACAAGGCATTTGTCTTTGTTTAAGGTCATCCTTACAACTTTGAAGATAGAACATGCTGACAATTTATGAAGCAAATGTCGTCTAACTACCCACAGAATAGGGCAAACTTACAGTACCTGTCAAGGCTACACAGAAATCACAGGAAAAGACAACTGAAGAGAGAAACTATCTATACTAGTATCATTTTTCTCCTCTATGCTGAATATTCCACTAGAGTGTTAGAATCAAATTTCTTCTTTGAATAGAAAATTAACAATGAAGACTCTAACAAAGAGGCACAAAGCCACCATTTCAATTTATTTGAAAAAATAATGACAGTAGCGGGGCATATTAATTTCTGTCATTAATTATATAATCCAAATGGGAAAAACATACTGGAAGACCTCTTAAGTTCAGTATTTATTAGGGAAGTCATAGACACTCAACTACCCCCACCACCTTCTCTGGGGAAGTCACAAACACAAAGTAAGTGGCCAACCTCTGGCCTACTGCTTCCACTGCCTCCTTTCCTCTTGTGTGCCATTCCCAACTTGGGAAAGATATTAAGTCTAATGAAAAGACCCAGTCAGACCTTAAACCAGGAGCAAGCAGTCCCAGATGCTTATCTGAACAGGAATTCTCAGTGGGGTGGATAAAAACCACACTCAAGCAGATTTGTCAGTCTTCCCCTGCATGAAATGGGGCATGAAAAGCTGCCATCTACTGACCCCGTCCCGTGTCGTTTTCATCCCGCTCCATGAGAATATGCATAATAAGATTATTTTCCCTGCTCTTTTGAATTCATTGTGCTGTGAAAGTAACAAAGAGATCATTTGCTCTTCTGGACTATTTTGTGCAAGTAATGAAGAGATCATTTGCTGAACGATTTTTGTACCTTAAACTTACTTTCCCACAATGCACCATTTTAGCAACTCACTCCACAATGTGAGGAAGAATATTACAATTGCCTAAAGAGTAACTGTATTGCTGTACATGCTCAATAGGTATGTATTTGATTGAATTGAATATTTGAACATGTTAAAAAATTGAATAGGCTGCCTTGTTGTGTTAATGTAGCTTCTTATTGTTTTTTTGTTTGTTTTTTTTAATTACTGGATGTATTATGGAAAAATATGGGTGTCTACATTAAGGCATGAAGTATAAATAATTCCATCACTGAGTGTGAATTCATACTGGATTGCCTATGCAATCTTTTCTTAGTCCAAGACTAAGAAAAGTAAGAGCTCAATAATTATGAAAACATAAGAGAATTCAATCAGATTAAACATTTTACTCTGAGGATGTATGGTTATTTTATTTATGATGATATTGATGCCTATTCAGTTAAGTGTAACTTTCACGTGCTCATGGATAGCAAAGAAGAGATCATTATGTTCACTTAGATATTCAAGAGCTGACTATATATGAATCAAAGGATATATAAATTGGGAGAGTCTTTAGAGAGCATCTATTCTAATTCTGTAATGTTATGATGAAGAAATTGATATGCAGAAATTATGTGCCTTGTTTAAGGCCTCTAGGTATATTAGAAAACCAGGATTCTATTATGGACCCTGGTTCAGTGTTCTTTCCTCATTTTTAAATAGAGTTTTCCTAATGTATTTAAGACATTTTATTACCCATTCTCAAGTCTGTGTTTGAAAATTTTGAATGAGTAAATGTTTGCTAGAAACTGTACTTTTTCATTTAAAATGTTGCCACAAATAAATTCTTACTTTTATGAAACAAGGCAAGAAGGTAATGCCTAATTACTAAGAATGGACATCATTCAAACATTTTTTAAATGGAAAACTATTAATCAAGTAATGACATTGAGTTACTTGAATTCATCTTCTCAAGAGGCAGACTTGCAAGACTATGAAAGTATCTGGATTTCTCATCATTCCAAGAATGAAAAAAATCTAGTGATAATATGGCAATTGGAGGGTTATTATTATCCATTAAAATCAAGAGTGTGAAATGAGTTCTAATAACTCAATGCTATATTGCTATTAGAGCACAACAGATCATAATTCCTCAAAACCAGAAATATGAAAGGGAGAAATATCAGCACCACGTTAAATTATGGTCATTAAATATATAGTTGTGAAGGCTGCCAGACCAAACACAGATGGAATCTCTGATGTCAACTTCCCATTTAAACCACACAAGGTTAACTATTTGTCTAATAAGATTTCACAAAATCTTATTGAAGTTTATTATAGATGAGAGTGCCATTTCAAGATTGTAATAGCTTAGAACTGACTCAGTCACTTGTTGCCATCTGTGGCTTATCTTGATTCCATACTGTCTTTAGTTTGAATATATTACAGATTTCCTGATGGTGTCTTAAGTCTCTTCAATCAGGAAGGTTTCTCTTTCAAAATTTATTTGCATTTTTGCAAGGTCACGGCTCTGTGTGTGTGTGTGTGTATTGGTATATGGGATGGGTTGACATAGCATGCCTGAAGCAGATCAATCACAGGGGTGCAGTGATGTTAATGGTTGTCAAGTCAGCATCAAAATGAAGAAATAAACACATTTGCTTATTCTGGACATGTCATATAAATTGGATCATGCAATATGTGATCTTTTGTGACTGGCTTCTTTCACTGTATAATGTTTACAAGTTTCATTGATATTATGCCATAAATTTGTGGAGTGAGTTGGGAAGACAAGTTCAGACACAAGAGAAACTTACAGCAAATGAATGCTTTATTACATAACCCAGCGTGCCTGGGAGGGCCAAACTGCTCGGTTCAGAGTTGGTAGATGGCATCTCCACAAGCCCCACTTTGCATTAGAGGGGAGAGACCCTTTCCTGTTTGAGTGTGAGGTATGTGAGGTAGTTATCCACTCAAGGGGCAGGAGGCATTTCCATTAAAATTTCCTGCCCTGTTAAGCATCTGGGGCTGCCTGCTCCCAGTTTCCTGGTTTAAAGTCTGGTCAGGTCTTTTCATTAAACCTAACGTCTCTCCAGGGTTATGGAATAGAAACAGACTTCAACATCATCGTAGAGGAGGGAGCTAGAAGAGGATTGGGAGATGATGACTGAGAGTGTGTCTGTGACTTCCCAAGCAGTATCTATACTTCATTTTTTATTGCTGAATAATATTCCATTGTATGGATTTACCAGATCTCTTATTTATCCATTCATCAGTTGATGGACATTTGAGTTGATTCTACATTTTGGCTATTATGAATAATGCTGCTATGAACATACTTGTGGAAGTTTATGTACGGCCGTATAGTCATATCTCCATTCTCTTTGGTATATAACTAGGAGTGGAACCGCAGGGTTGTATGGCAACTTTATGTTATAGTGTAACTTTATGTTTAAACTTGAGGAATTGAAAATGTTATTTTCCAAAGCAGCTGTACCATTTTATATTCCCACTATCAATGTATGATGGTTCCAATTATCCCACATCCTTTTCAACACTTGTTATTATCTCTTTGATTGTTATCATCCTAGTGGACATGAAGTAGTAATTCATTGTGGCTTTTACTGCTAATGAGTACAAGGGCTTCTTTTAATTAGAAGTCACAAAAATGTTTTAAATTTAGGTTGTGGTGATGTTTGTTCAACTCTGTGAATATGGTAAAAGCATTGAATTATGGGTTAATTTATATTAATGGGTTAATTATATATGTGTGTACATATAAATATACAATAAAGTGTTCAGAACACTTAAAAATGAAGAAATAAAGCTTTGTTAACAAATAAAAAAGTAATAAAACCAGATAGAGTCTCACATGTGAAGGCAAGAAGGCAGATAACTGAACAAACCAACATTTGAATTAATTGAATGAAAAGTTAACCTGGAGAAATAATTCTGTTTTCCAGAACTTTAATTCATTGCTTCTGGGTTTTAGAACAAAGATTTGCTAAAGGTTCCAATAATGGAGAGCTGCCAATCATTGTTAATGGGTTACTATCTGCCCAAGGTTGACAAATATCTCCTTTGTATGACTTTGAATCCTCTTGACTCCATCTCTTACTCTAGTGGCTACTGCGATAAGAAGTCCACTGAACATCTCAATCAGCTTTGCACAGATGCAACCTCACCTTGTTGCAGGCCTTCTCACTAATGCCCTCAAATGGCACAGAAACCCACTGAGTACTCAGGGTGTGTGCAATTCAGAAGTGAAGCCTCTCAAAGTCTATGGGACAACCCTTGACCAATGAAAAATGGAAGCCAATAGATAAATAAATGCTTCCTTCCCCTTTTTATACACCAGGTGGACAGATTGTAACTGAGGTCCAGTGGCCCATTGTGGTGGTCAACATTATCAAATGCATCCCTTTGTCCATTGATTCCTCGGTTCCTCATTCCTCAACCTGATGTGAATTTCTAAATAAACTATCTACCTAAAACCCTTTATCTCAGGGTCTCCTCTTAGGGAGCTCAGCTAAGACACCCAAGATTTTAGTCCACTCAGACCTCAGTGCAGTTGAGTGAGTTCTGAGTTATCTGGATGTCCCTTACCAATCACCGACAAGTTTAAAGAGAGCCATCAGTTTATCCCAATGCATTTTGAAAATATTGTAATATTTTTAAGCATACCATGACATCAAAAAATTCACAGATATAAATGTATGCTGGCTTGCTATTTGACTATAAAGCTTGTAATTTAAAAAGAGCTAACCAAAAAATACAATTTATACAATTTCATTTCTGAAAACAAAATGTTCTTGCTTATTACCTTATCCAATTACATTACTAATTTAGAGGGTGATATGGCTAACAGAGTAAGACAAAAGGAAATTGAATGTCTAAGGAGCATAGAGGAGCATAATGACAAAGTGTGAATGTGAATAAGGTGACAAACCATAAAGTAATCATGAAATATTTTGGATTTTAGCTGCAGTGTGATTTGATATTACCTACCATGTAGAATAACCAGACTATAATTTTACATTATATTTTAAATACTAAAATGGAAACACCTTAATATGGGAAAAAAAATTAAACCATGTAGCATAACCACACTACATCCTGTTACCATGATTTCACTAATTATATGTCCTCCTAAAAGTTTGTGTAGGTGACTTTTGACTACTTTAGAACCATTATTGACACTCCTTAAAGTAGTTTCTTCCTTAGAATATACATGAAATTGTTTGAAATTTGACTTCCAATTCCTGAATTTGTTGGACAATGTTTTCATGATATCCACATAGGTAGTCACCTCTTTACCAGACCTATCAAGTAATACACATTAGATTTTAATTAAACATTAGCAAAATTGTTATTTTATAAAAAACTGAGCATATGAATAGCATATATTGATTCTTTGAAAATATTCATCTTGTACCTCCTTTTACTCTTTTTCCTGCCTCATTTTTAAGATGTTAGGGTATAATTCATAATATGTACATTATTTTCCAGTGGAAAAAATCACTTTTCTTCATCTCACAACCTGATTTGATCTGCCTATCATCTTGGAAGTCCTGCCAAATCCCTGACTGTTCACTGCACTGTCTCTCTGATGGGTATGTGTACTTGTATTTTTTTATTTATGAAAATATGTATTTAATACAGATTTATATTTATTGATATGTATAGAATAGATTTGGTACATTTGAAGAAAAAAATTGCAAACTTTGGTAAAAAAGTGCAAATATTTTCTTCCCATATAAAAATAGATTGTCTTGTGCATTCCTTGAAGACAACAACCAAACTCAGTGCTTCTTTTGCCTTCCACATGGATTGTGGCTCAGTTGTGCCTAATCATAACTGACTTGGAACATTAGGTTCCTGGGATATAGAACCATATGATATTTTATCAGAGACTGACAAATATTTTCTATAAAGAGACAAACAGTAAATAATTTTGGCTTTTCAGGCCATACCATCCCTTTGGAAACTATTCAGCTCTCCGCTGTAGTGAGATAAAAGCCAGACAATACATAAACAAATGAGTGTCGTTATTCTCCAAGAATATTTGACCCCAAGAATTCAATTAATCCCTACTACTTTAGGAAGGGAGTCAAAAGGAAAGAGTTCTTGAGTTTTATTGTTAAAAAAAGAAAACTTTCTGATGCCTCTGTGGGTACCTAAGAGCTTATAACAGGAACAATATATGCAAGGTTTGCAAAGCGGTCAGCTAAACAAACCAAGATATGCTTCTGTGGTGATATCATACACTTGAAAGGACCAGAACCTAAGAAGTGTTCTACATGATCTTGCAATGATGGATACAGACCATGCTAAATTTCATCAAAATTTATAAAAATGTGTGGTCCAAAAGAATAGTAGTACCAAACCACAGCAGTTAAAACTGTGTGGTACTGTCATAAAGACAAACATATAGAACAATGGAATCAATTCCTGTAATAAATATCTTTTTATATGTATACCCCCTGTTGGTTGTGTTTCCCTGGAGAACCTTGAAAAATACACATGGAATGCTAATATTATTAGTTAGGCTAATGATAACTGTAGAACAATTAGACCTTAAAATATATATTAGTTCAAACAAAATATGTTTCCTTCTCCTTGAAAACTAAACTGTTCCTCATCGGCAGGGAATCTATCTCCCCACCATCACTTAGACTGAGAGTGGTGTCATATCTTCAACACATCATTGCCAAGTTCATCATGGTAGTCTCCACTGAGTCAGGGAAAAGTGGGATAAATCATTCACGTACAATGTTTCTTCTACATGTGGGGAGATTTTATTGGCCAGGCTTGGAAGAGGCTTATCTCATTTGTTCTTGTCAGGTCTCATTGTCTAGAACTCTGTTAAGGTAATAATTAGCAGGAGGAAAGCTAGGAAATGTAACTTTTATATGTACCCAGAAAAAGAGAGAAATGGATTTTGGTGAATAGCTAACAATGTCTGTCATAGCAGTATATAATATGTATAAAAGCAGACCTGCTTTAGTTGAAGCAAGTGAGTGAACCTATATGTACTACACAGTAGACATTCCCTCAATCTCTTAATAAACAAGAATAACAACTATAAAAACAAAAAGCTTTCTCTGAACTCTCGGCTTTCATAGTGCACAATTTGGAAATTGTAGCATTAAAAATGCATATAATTACCCAGCAATCCTATTCTTGGAATTCTATACAATAGAAATAAAAGCATATTTCAAAATCAATTGCATTACAAATGGTCTCATTAATGCAGAAATACCAATTCTGGATTCCATACTGCAGAAATAAAAGCATATTTTTAAAACTATTGCATTAACCATGCACTTATTGTCTCAGAAAAATAAAAGAATAACATGTTGGAAAGCCCTGTGCTCAGCAATTTGTTCTTCAGAATGTCTTTTGAATAATTATTTGTAACAGCAAAGTCCTAACAAAATAAAAATAGAATTAGGAAGAATGTAAAAAAGCCCATCTATGTGGAAATAAGATGAGAAGGGTTAAATAAATATTTCAATATCATGAAATATTACGCAGATATTCCTTGGAACTAATTCCAGGTACAGTGTAAGAATCTCTACAATATATTGACAGTTGAAGGAAACAAGATACAGATAATTTGATAAATTAGTTCATTTTCATAAAATAATGAGAAAATAACCAATATTTCTAAGTGTAGGAAAGAGTATGTATGTGAGAATTAAAATAAAAGTATGATGATGGGTATTACTGTGTTTAACCTTGCAGTGTTCACTTATCCTGATTGGGGTCAGGTGAATACTAGAAGTAGGAAACATAATGACTGCAAGTTATTAATGATGTCCTATAGAGAAACAGTGTAGAAGATATAATAGATAAGATTATAAATGGGAGCAGGAGGTTATACACAAAATGGAATAAATGAACAGATATTCACCACAAATATGATGGTGTTTATATCAGGGTGACATGATTGAAGGCAGTTTTTACTATTTGCTTTTTAATTTTCTATAAACCCTGAATAATGTGGAAATGCTCTTGCAAAATTCTATTTATAGCTTTTCTTTCTTTTTTGCTTGTTTTCACTACCCCACATATAGAAAGTGCTGGGAATAAAGGGGAAAAGAGCCAGAGATGAGATTGAAATTCTAATTTTCTTACTCCTATTTCCCTGCAGAATTCATTTTCATTTTCCTAGAGCAAGAAGTTCTGGCACTTTCTACAATAAATCTCCCTTTGGATCCATTAAGTTCAGTTTGTAAAAACCTGATTATTAATATCTATATAAATATATATAGGAATTTTGCATTACTGTATTAGTTAAAATGGTTTGTCTAAATGTGAGTGACTCTGCCAAATGTGATATGATACATATAATGAAGAATATTTCATTCTTTGGTTTTTGGTAATGGTTCATAACAATAACTATTATACCAATGTTCTATTTTCAGAAGCTTTTAAAAAACCTACTGTACCCAAGGGGAGATTTTAATTTCCACTGTTTGGAAATATAAAGAGAATGGTGTGTATGTTCTCCTAAAATCTTAAATAATTCAGATGAATATTCTGACTTTTATGAGACTTTCATAACACTTTTCTCTTTGAATATTTTTACTATGTTTTCTGATATGTTTTGTTTCTTTTCACTCAATTGTACCTTAACCTGAAAACAGATAAGGAATAACAATCTATAACAATTCTGTAATAGACCCCATGCTTGAAAATTAAACTCACTTTCAGAGCAGTCAAATTTCTTTCTTTCTATCTTATCTCTCCCTCTCTCTCTCTATCATCTATCTATCATCTGTCTATCTCTGTATATTTATCTATCAATCATCTTTATCTTCCTAAACATGACAGCTTTCAATTTATAATCCATAATTTTGTTTGAGTCAGGGATTTTTTTTTGATGATTGTATTGCTGAATCCTATTCCCTGAAAAAGTTGTCATGGGATTAATGGTCTTAAGGGAGTATCTATTTAGGACATTAGAGGCTTATTTTAGGTCCCTAAGAGAACCTTTTACTTCTGAAAATATCAGAGATTATTGCAGATGTCTTGCTTTTGTTCCTATAGATCAAATGTTCTAACAATAGGTAGAAAATATTTTGCCATGACAAAAACTTAAAATAATGGTGGACTACAGCAATCACTCCAGGATGGCTATTTCATAGTGGCACATTTTTTTTTTCATTTGAATTTGTGTTCCCAATAGACGAAAGAGCTTGAAATTTACATGGCCAAAACCATGTGAAATTCAGATTAAAGAGTAACCCATTAAAGTTAGAAAAAATTTTCAGAATTAACTGTACCTTTGTGGAATCTCAGTAACAAAATCAAAGCCATATTGGTAAAGGTGAGAATGATCTATACCAGGTGCAGAATTTCAGGAGTAATAGGACTATACGTTTGACTTTATGCTGTGACTTGGGTAATGGAAAACTAATAGAGTAACGTCAATACAACGTCACAGCCTCTGGCAATGGAGAAGATGTCAGGGTCATAAATATATTTATGAATTTTTGTAGAAACAAATATTGGTAATTCCAAATATTGTGAAAAAGCCCTGCCCAGAATCATATTGCCATGTCCCATCAGAGGCAATAACTACAGGTACACAAAACCACCATGATATGGAGCAAAGAAAATATGTGTTAAGATTAAACAAAATGCAAGTTAAAATGCTTGGCATGATTCCTAGTCATGACATAGCTGTTTCTTTACTTGACAAAGAAAGAATGAAATACCTATTGCCTATGGTTTTACAAGAATTAAAAGAGTTAATTCATGATATTTCTTTACATGATATGACTCTGAATCAATAGTAGTTGGAGACAGGGGAGGCCAATAAGAGTGACAACTTGTGAAAAAAATGGTATAGGACTAACATGGATTGCCTGTTCAGACTGTAGACACTTGGTCAAGAGAAGCGATTTGTTTCTGTACCTATACTGTTAGGTATAGATGTCTCTTTGATCCTGCTCTCCCAAGAATAGCACCGTTGAATAGCAACAAAATATACTGAAGGGTGCCAAAGAAGCTAAATCTCATTATAAAATAGGAAAACATATCTTTGACTGTATATAGGTATTAAAATAAAGGTCTAACTCTGTTAAATAAAATTCCTCCTAAAGAGAAAGAGCCTGGACTTTTTCTACATATTATTTTATCAAAATGCTAGTGGATATTTATATTTATATATTTATATATATCTACATTTATATAGTATTAAATCCCTTGATCTATATATAGGGAGCATATAGAGTAGAAAACGTTTTTAAGGGATCTTTCATATAACAAAGCAAAGACTATGGGACAAAGAAAAGATGAAACATTACAATTTATCTAAATAAAACTGAAAACGAATAAAATAATCTTAACTAATGATTTTAAAGCAATTAAAATATACAAGAATCTTAGATGAAAATGGTTCTTAAGTAACAGATTTGAAGCCTCACTGTAACACTGACCTTTAAAAGGCTTGTAATGGATAAGCCTTAAAAATGGATTTAATTTTTAATATGTCCTTGTGTATTTTCATAGACATAGTCCCTTTAAATTGAATATGGGAAAACAAGTTAAGAATTAGTTTTAAACAACAGATTTTATTGTAATTCTCATGTATTTTTATTTTCATCAATAATTACTGTTTTTCTTTGTATAAAATACATTAAAAATTTGTCTTTTTAACTCTGGAATACTTGGTAATATAATGAAGATATTTGTCCTGAAAAGTGAAAATGTTTCCAATCAACACAGTGATCCAGCAGCAGTTTCCCAATCTAGAGATAAAGTATGTTTCCTTAGTCAGCTGTTGGCATGATTTTG
Source organism: Cabassous unicinctus (assembly GCA_029593785.1). Lineage (NCBI taxonomy): Eukaryota > Metazoa > Chordata > Mammalia > Cingulata > Chlamyphoridae > Cabassous > Cabassous unicinctus. The sequence goes on along the minus strand of JAQZBX010000402.1, from coordinate 34,998 downwards.
AACTAATGTAAGAGACACTGAGAATGAACAACATTATCAATGATGGAGATGGAAGGGAGCATATAAATTATGAGGGCCTGACTTTATCCCATAATTCCTATTAAATTACTGCTTACATGAGGAATATGGAATCAAATTATTTTAAGAAACTGAATAAATCCTTTAGGAAATGAAGGCATTCTGAGGACTTTGTTACTTCTTCCTCCTTCTCTTGAAGGTTTTATATTTTGAAAGAAAATAAAACTAAATTACCTCTGACTATGAAAATAAAATCATAAACTTGAAATGCATTTTCAGTTTTGTTTTCTATATTATCTGAATCTTTCAAATGGGAAACAAGATTATAAAACACACTAGTGTCTGCACATATTAAGCTGTGGTTCATTTCCTGATTTGTAGAGGATCTAAAGTACAGGCCTAGGAATAAAACTTGACCTACTGATTCAGCCTCTGCTAGGATGACCTTATTATCTCTTATCCCCAGAAACAGAGTCCCATCTCTTTTGTTCTGATGTTTGTAAATTCTTTTTTTTCCTTCAAACTGGAAACACTGGCCTTATCAATTATTCCTTCTCCACTTTAACTCTAACTTTCATGAAATTGTCACTTTTTATTGATTATATTCATAAAAGAATTTTTATCCTTTCATTCTTCTTCCCACTGTCACTACCCTGGATCAAACATATTCTGTCATAATAGTACATACCAATTATGAATGCACACTCTGAGCTTGTTGAGTTTGAATCTCTCCTCTACCACTCAATAGATTTTTATTTTGGGAAAATTCCTTAACCATTATGGATCTTTATTTTTCTCATATTAAAATTAAGAAAATATAGTACCTACCTCATCGAGAAGTACATTCATAGTAATATAGTGCATTCATAGCAAGTATTAGCTGTTATTATTGTTGTTATTGTTATATCTTAATTTGACTTCCTGCCTCCATTCTGTTAGAAACCACACCTCCAACTTGATCTTTAAAATCTATTACTTAAATTTGCCATCATTCTACTTTTACACATAATAAAAGTCCAATTCCTTTGTTTATCTTGTAAAAATGTCTGTATATCCCAAATTTATAGTTCTATATTTTCATTTATTTACTCACAATTGTTGACCAGCCACAGTATAAAACTTTTAGACAGGTTTGCAGGAACACAAAATATCTTCCATTCCTTCTCTTCACCTTTATATTCCAGCCAAACTCTTTTCTGACTCAATTCCTCCTGCTTTATAGCCTACTCAAATCCTATGGATCTATTAAAATCCAAACAAATGTATTGTCCATTATGGTCAAGATACGTTTCAGGAGAAAACACTCTCTCTAACCTGCATACAAATATATATGACAAATCTCTCTATTATTTTTATATAGGCACCAGTTTTATCTAACTTCTAAGACTGCAGAGTCTTTAGATACAAGAACCATTAGTTTTTTCACAGTTGCCTTTGAAAATTCTGTGTTTATTTTTTGGCTAGCAATTTAGAGAAATCTGTAATCTTCTTGTTAGTTTGTCTGTTGACTCCTTTCTCCTCCCTTACACTAGAATGTAAGTTTTATAAGGATAAGGAGCTCGACTATTTTATTCATCAGTATTTTACTCATGCTATTACAAAAGGCCTGGACAAAAAAAAGTTGCTGAATTATAGTTATTAAACTAATTGAAGACCAACAACTCATTTTTCAAAGGGAAAAAAGAGTAAATTTTAGCCAAGGAAACTCAAAGCAGTTTTTTTGGCCCTATCAAAATGTAAAATAGCCAAGGTACGTACATTAATAATCTATTTATCATTGTATACATGTGAATGCATAAATATGTATATGCATCAGTTAATTGGATTAAAGTTGTTTTTAACCCCTTTTACATGACAATTATAACATTTCCTTTCAGAGACAAATGGGTGTTTTGAGCCAAAATTACCTTAGACTTTTTTTGAAATCCAATTGCCCTTCTTTCCTAGTCAGTAAGCTTTAGGACTAGGAGACCCAGTTGACTTTAAGCACATAGAATAATGGTTTCCAACCATTGTAACTATCTTTTGAGATTAAAAAACAAACCTAAACTAAAAATCTGTATCACATGATTGGAAAGATTTTGGGTCAGTGTTTTACATGGAATTTCAGCTACAAACAACATAAACTAATTAAAAAGTGGCCTAAATTATAAAAAGGTACATTATTGCACAAATTAATAATTTCAGAGCGCTTAATTCAGGGTAGTTTAATAAAGCAGTCCTCAGAGTATGGATCATAGATACTTGGGATTCTCAGAAAAATGTTTCTGTGTCCATGAGCTCCGAAATATTTTTATAATAATGCTCACATGTAATTTTCCTATTTCACTCTCTTTATCTCATGAGTGTGTAGTGGAGTTTTACAGGGGCTATGTTATATGTGATACCATAATAAATGGAGTGCACAAAAAGCTATGAGAGGGGGATGGATGTGGCTTAAATGGTTGGGTGTCCGTCTCCCATATAGAGGGACCCGGTTTCGATCCCTGGAACCTCCCGGCTAAAAAAATTTAAAAAGCTGTGAGAATCCAGTTGTCTTCTATTAGTCCAAACATTGAATAGGTTTCACACAATTATCTTATTTTCAAAATTTTAGTTCTCATAAAAACATAATATTCATGGAAACATGTAATGAGTAAATTTTCATTTTAATGAATTAATAAATAATTTTAGAAATTTAACACTTTAACTTCTAACAGAAAATATTGTTAGACATAGTTTACATAAACAAAAGCTTTTCTGGGTCCTTACTAATATTTAAGTGCAAAGAAGTCCTGAATTACCAACATTTGAATGCAGATGGTTTAAAGATAACATGGAGTACCCAGGCATTTTTCATCTCTTAGTTCTGCCAGTACCACAGGTGTGAGTAATTTCCCCCCACTCCAGGGCACGATGTTAGAGTACACCTGCAGTAATTCCAAGAATCACAAGCAGTTACTAGATGCAACAACAAAGACAGGCGATTACACCGAAGTGCCTCGTTTTATAAAGCAGGCAAGGCTTAACAATGACTCCAGGCAGAATGTATCTCACATCCCATTGGCTGAGAAAGGGTGCATAACCATGCTAAACCAATTCCTGTCAAAGCAAATGACATCACTTTGATTGACTGAGACCAACTGTGATCCCTTCCTCAGGAGAGAGGGATGAGGAGCCACCTGCCTAAATCCATGGCTAAGTGAAGGGCGCTCATTCAAAATAAAGAGGACCTCTAAAATCAGGGAAGACTCTTTACTTGAGGATGGATTTGGATAAAGTGCCTTTGTCATTTACATCTGTTGTGTTGAATTTATTTCAAAAACTCTGGCATGGTTTGGACACGGTGACCATCTCATGTGATTCTGGTCACAATCTTAGTTCAAATAATCATATTGCTGAAATTCCAGAGATTAAATCTGAAATGCAAAATAAGCATTTAAAAATTAATTAAGATAGTAAATATAGCAGGCTAAGTCATTTAGAAAAATGTAACTTGAAAAATCCAGTTTGTGGTAGACACTCAGATACAAAAGAAGTAGAGCACTTAAAGGGAACCCACAAATCTCAAAGAGCATTCAGAATATTTATAATAGAAGATCGTATTCATTCCTTAACGAATGTGCATTTTTCAGGACATTGAAAATAGTTTATATATGTGAAAGTATATACCAACTATAAGACACTAAAAATACTTGCAGCATATTGTGCTATTATATCTGCTAAATTACTTATGATGATGTTTGTGGTTTTATTTGGGTTTGATTTGGGACCTTCTGAAAGCATGGACTATAATGAAATGTTTTTGCTACTTATATTTGTCCGGTGGTAAATTTCTATTACTCTTGCCATATAGTTTCTGATTTTCATTTTTTCAAATTTACAATATTATGAACTTAAGGGAAAAAAAACTGGCATCTGAGATACTCTGATGTGCTAAACTTTTCTTCCAAAAATGTACAATTATTTTGCAACAGTTACTGGAAGGATATTTTAGATGCATGCATAAACCAGTGTGTATGACAAGTTCATAGATATTTGATCATTTTTTTCATTTTTTGGCATGGGCAGGTCTTGGACCTGGTAAGTAATAAAAACATTCTTTTAAATATTTAATGTAGTCCTGAAAAGTTTACAGTCTAAGTTTTAGTTTTAGATAAAGACTCCACATTGTGTGCATTGCTGTTTTAACATATTTAAATTTTTTGCCAAATTTATATTAAATGCTTTGGAAACAAATTTAAGTTCACTTCAAATACATATGCATATATATGTATCATATAATTTTGGGAGGAGAGGGCTGATTCATTTACTTCCAAGCTGATTATAGACATTCTTAAGAGTTCTTCTTGGTAGACATTATATTTTTCTTATAATACTGAGACAGTAGGCAGATTGAATGTAAATTATTTATTTTTATTTTCAAATTAAATATTGATTTTACAGTTGGTAACATTTCATACTACCTCCAAGCATAAATATATTTTGGGTCCAATTTTAAAAATAATCTGACTCATCGCACTCTCAAACCAGTATATCTGGGGTTTTTATTGATATGACAAGTGATTTGACTAGAAATAAACACCACATCTGATTAAAAATGAATGAACAACATCCAGTTTACATCCCTCTGCAAATGAGTACATAACCAGATAAGTCAAATTTATCATTGAATTGAAATGCTATTATAAAAATTCTGTCAAATTGGCCAATTCAGTTGTTTTCAGTGATATTGTTAATGGATATTGCCAATAAATTTGAAGTCAATTCTCTTCTCTAATATCTCCCATGGGGAAGATGCTTTGTTGGTGGCAATTTAGCATTATTCACATCTCCAGAAGAATTAGTTCAGCATGGTGATGTATAATAGTAAAGTTTAAATTTCTATCATTTCATAATAGTTTTTCATAATTATCTGACAAGCTAGTTAGTACCATTAATATATTTTCTCTTCCAAAAACCTAACAGGTATTTAGTGGATTTTCTTCACTGTTACAAATCAGTACTGATTCCAACTGGACATGTTCCATTCAATAGGCGGAACTTTTTCATACATGTAGATATCCTGCACCTGTTCAAATAATATCAGCTCCAAACCTGTCTTCTTATTTGATGCTGGCTCTTCTGCACTTGACACCTGGCCCATTAGAGCCACAACAGTGTCTGTAGAGAGCAGATTTATTATGCACATACTATTGCACCTGTCTCAAATTATCTAAATCTGTCTCTGTCTGGTACACTGTCAGTATGAGTGGGAATGTGGAGGAATAAGTTGACCAATAGTGAATCATATCTCTGCTTCATGACAGAATGATACATGACTTCTCTAAAAACTTCATCAAAGTAAATCCTAAGTATTTTACTATTAGAAATAATCTTGAACTGAAGATTTCATAATTGGTTTTTTCCAATTTTCAGAATAAAAGTGTAGGAATTTAAGAGTCAGAAAATCACATAAGAATGTGTTCATTATATATTTTCAGGATAAACTGAACTTTTAGTAAACATATGCTAAGGAAGTTAAACTTAACCTTCTGAAAAGAAACATTTATTTTACATTGTCCATGAAAATTTAATCCTCCCTGGGAAAGGAGAAATGGGGTAAATAGGACAGAGTAAAAAGAAGAGGAAGGAGTTCCTACTTCTATTAGAAAATGACATTTATAATTGATATGTATGTATTTCTCAGTGGGAAACTGAAAATGATAAAAACCTGACTGTCTTATCACACTTTTGGGTGATTCCTTCCTTTACTAGGGAGATTTATGGGGGATTGAAAATAAACACAAGTTAACTGTATTTTCATTTTCCTGCAAGTTAAAAGATATATAATGTCAATAATGAGCAACACATCCAAAAAAGATTAAAAAGTTCCCACTTGGTATCCTCACAAAACTATTTCATAAAAATAGAGGTATTCCATAATGTAACCAATAGAGTTAGTTTCAAGAAGATAATAGCAAAAGAATTGTTTTGAATCTCACAAATTTCCCCTTTAAAACTAGACAAAGTAACTAGATGAGGAAAAATCTAAGAATGAAAACATCAGTAGAACTAGTTGTCAGGCAACAACCAGGAATCTTAAAATATACGAGGACTAGGTCAGCAGCTTTGTAGAATAATAGCTATAAATAAAAAGGGATATTGACAAATCCAATTAAAGAAACATTCCAATATCATGATGTGATGGTCAGAATTTTGTGAAATGAAGAAAAAGATTATGTTTGTAAACTAATTTATTCCTGTTGCTGTGGGACCCTTTGATTGCATTAAATCCATCTAAGGGGTTTTGATTAGATTACTTGATAAGATCTCATTAGCACTTTTGCTTGGACTACATCAGTGAGGCATGAGCGAGCTTGGGTCTCTACACTCTTCCTGGGTCTTATAAAAAGGAATACAAAAAGAGAAACATATACATAGAGAAATGAAGCTGCCATTTTTTATCCTGCCACGGGAAAGAGGACTGGAGGATCACTAGCAGCAAAAGCTTATGCACAAAGCCCCCAAGACACTGGGACCACAGAGCTGCTCAAAGCTAAAGAAATGAGCCATAAGCCTGATAGACCACAGCTGAACTTGGGAAGAAACTGGAGCAGCTGAGAGTAAGGGAGGAGGCCTGGAAACTAACCCTGGTTGCCCACAGCTGATCTCTGGGAGATGGTAGATTCTAGAGGGGAAGGTAGGGACCTCCACAGAGATAGGCGGCCATCTTTGCCAGGTGGCAGGACCCAGGATCACCAGCAGCTGACTTTGGTGAGAAAGCATTTCTGATTGTGCTTTGATTTGCTTTCAAATAAGAATTTAAAGCAGATGAAAAAATAAACAAAATCATCCTTAAAAAGGAATCTATATTATACTTATATTACAGAAAAGGATTGATGACATAACAAAAAGAGCTCCTGTTAAATCAAGAAGAAATAGAACAATCTGATAGGTGAAAAACATAAATACAGTTTATAGAAAAAGAATTGCAAATGTCCCTGACATACAAAAAGGTACTCAAACTCATTCATAATAAAATACATGAAAATTAACACTGTGCTATGACAACATTTCTTATCCATCACAGTATTAAAATCCATATGTATGACAAGATACTCTTTTGAAAATGTTTTGAGAATATGGTGGGCATACAAAACTGTGCAACCTCTTTGTAGGGATATTTGGCAAATTACATATCCATTTACTCTTTGGGAAAGTGACACCATTTATAGGAATCTAAGCATGTACTGGCAGAAATATAAAATTAGAAATTAGTATATGCTAGGCTTGAAGAGAAACTTCCTCAACATTAGAAATATTTGGCACATTTTCAAGCCTTCAGCTGAGAGTTAGGTCTGCTATTTTGAGGTGGGGTACAGGGTTCAAAATGAGCAGTAAGTTCAAGCATATGGAGTAGCCTGGTGATCCTCAGAATCTCAGATGACTCAATAACACTGGAATTGTTTACCACAGAGGGGAGAGTCCTTGACATCCTAGATTCCCTCAGGGAGACTCTGGTAGACATCCTGCAATAGAAAAGCAGGGGACATTTCTAGTTCCATAATTCATTCTCTGAAGCAGAACAAAACCATTCCCAGTGCACTTGATTTTTGAACCATCTTGATGGCTTTAGACTAAACTATGACAATGAAGAGTTCAAAATCACTTCCCTGTGGTTTAGAGTATAGAAAGAGTGTACGAGGGTATAGGGAAAATATAAAGGAACTGAAAATCATACCTGTTCATGAAAGTTAATTTTATCAAGCCTACAAAGAGTTCTGATAACTAATAAAAGGGGAAAAATAATTGATGACTGTATTAGTCAGCCAAAGGGGAGCTGATGCAAAATTCCAGAAATCTGTTGGCTTATATAAAAGGTATTTATTTGGAATAGAAGCTTACAGTTACCAGGCCATAAAGCATAAGTTACTTCCCTCACCAAAGTCTGTTACCACATGTTGGAGCAAGATGGTTGCCAATGTTCATCAAGAGTTCGGGCATCCTGGGTTCCTCTCTTCCAGGGCCTTGTTTCTCTCTGGGCTCAGCAGTTCTGCCTCTCTGTTTGCTTGCTTTCCTGGGCTCAGGCATTAAAATTCCAACTAACTCTTCTGTCATGTTGTTTTCTCTGTGACACCCTGCCCACCAAGGGGGCAGGGACTCAACATCCTACTGACATGGCCTAATCAAAGGCCTAATCATAATTTAATCATGTCCAGAGGAAAAGACCAGTTTACAAACATAATCCAATATTTCTTTTTGTAATTCATAAATAATATCAAACTGTCACAATGACTTTCATCTGGTCTGTGATTGCTGGTTTCCCCTTACTTACATTTAATGGAAGATGTTGAAACTCTTGCCTAAATATCTAAACCCATTTCCCTTTTCTACAAATTTGCAATCTTAAGTGTTTTATACCCTGGAACTTGATAATATCATCCAGACCCTGGAATTTATACATGAGGCATAAATTTATTTGCTACAGACAAATATGAAATGATCTATAAAGAATTTAAATAAGTGTATTAATGTTGTATACAGGATATGTGTTTCTTGGTAACTGGTATTTCTTTTTGGTGAATTTGTTATTTTGTCTTTTAGGGCTTACCATACATTCAAATTAACAGTATAATTCATATTTAATTTTTATAAGCACACTTTCAAATCTGACATTTATATCTTGAGCATTGTATTATTAGTTGCTTTTATGCCACTGCCCATCATTTGAGCAATTTCTTATAAAGTTGCTGAACAGAGAAAGCAAGTTAATTTCCTTTGCACATATTTAATCATCAGTTAGCACACAAGGCTATTTTTAATTTATTTGATAAAACTTTTAATGTAATGATTCTACTTGATTAAGTATTTAATTTTAAATATAAAATTTTTTCCAACTTAGGAAAATGGAAAGTAGTCAAAATTTTATTGGAATCCAGATTCAGTGAATAGAAGGTTGGAATGTTTGTCTTTTGAATTTATTAGGGACTGGAATGAAATACCTTTAAATCAGAAATTATATGTTTATAAACTTTGTTCTATAAATTTCTACCAAGGGAATGGAAATTTTGTGTTTTTATGTTCATTTTGTTTGAAGGAAATGTTCTGATTCATACCTTTTTCCATCTCTCAAGAACTTCAATCAGACATTTCTGGAGACAATGATTTTGCCTTGTGACTAGATCATCAAAAAAAGGATGTTTGCATTTTTAAAAAGTCTTAAAAGCATTTAGGCATCAGCTATTTTATCTAAAATTAATTTAGCACTGAGAATTTCTTGCAGTATTATTTCAGCAATGACTTATTATAATGGCTGTGATTATTAGAAAGAAAGGAAGGAAGGAAGGGAAAAAAAGGAAGAAATAAAGTCTTGGTTTTGAAAGGGTGCCCTTAACCATATGGTGTATGTAATGGGACTGGGGTGGGGTTCAATTATTTCATACCAAACCAGGTGAAAGCCCTTAGGCATCACATTTATGAATTTTTATGGATTTTAGGCTAAGGCACAAAAATAAACTATACTAAAATAAAAGGCATAATATGCAACTGTTCCATATATCATAGTATCAAGTATCTTGGAATTGAGGTCAAGAGGTCCAATTTAATAAACAAATATTTTTGAATGACCACTCCATACAAGGCACATTCAAGAAATTGAGGATACAGAGAATTATGACACCAAATTCCCTTCTTCCAGGAACTCAGCTCAAGTTCCATGGCCACCCTGTATGTGTACATCCATCTACATATACATCTATGTATCTAAGAGTGAGAGAGGGAGAGAGAGAAAGAGGTGCTAGCCCAGTAATTAGGACAAATCAGGACTACAGAAATAGCTGCAGATTGAGTGGGTGTGCTAAGAATCAAGTGCTCTATTTGTTAGTTGAATGAAAAAGGTGCTTTCCTTCTATTTTCTGAATTTGAACGTATGCTCAGTATTTTCTAAGGCAGTATAGCAAGAATGAAGAAAAATAAGCATAGAAAAGGATGATTAGCTAGAAATTATAAATAGCGTCTGCAAAACTGTAAAGCTTTCTGCATACTCACTGTGAAAATGTCCTCTAAAGAAATACACAATGAGTAAATTATTGGAAGTAATGCCATTGGTCATAAAGACATCATTTCAATGTGTATGAGTTTCTGCTTATGAAACACAAAGAAATATCTTAAAGTCTCTATACATTCTTTGATTGTGTCCATACAAGATAAGTATATTAGCCATATAATAATTGCCAAACTGTGGTGACCCTTATAGGATGGGAGGAGTCATGTTATAACCATACTTCAAATATTTTCTGCGAATGTGATTTCTCTTATTTAGTAAAAAATCCTTTGCTATTGACAAAGGCCTAAATGAAAAGCCTTACAATTTGAATAAAACTGGTTGAGAGATAGCTTTAAATTCATCTATGCAAATATCTGTCACTTGAGAAGAAAAAGGACAGTGGGGTAGCCAAACAACAATTTCTGTCCTGGTAAAAATAAAATGAATATGAAGAGGTTTTGTAGGAACTGGACAAAAAGGTTAGACATGAAGTCCCAGCTTAGAAAATTAATCAGAAGGAACAAAATTTTGATGCCTGAAGTGATACAAAAAGTGACATCAACATACCTTTATTGTTTAGAAAACCCGAAACAACATTGTCAAACAAGAATTAGCTTGTAGAATACTAATTACAAGAAACATTTCAAAGAAAATTCTAACACCTGAGAGAGAAAAAATGCTTGATTACATAAAATAGTGTCAAGAATTAATTTAGTTAATAATCCCAATTAACTTTTTTAGACTTGACTCTTTATCTTGTAATTTTAATATAAATTACACCTTAAGATTGACTATTAAATTATATTTTCGATGCACTGATCCAAACTATTTATTTAATATGGGAATAGTATATCTCTTCTATATTTTTTTGAGTAATTTTGTATGTAATTGGAAAAACTGTAATCAAGTTTTCATGTGCAATTATTTACTTTTTAAAATTATTCACACCTTCTTCCAGAAAATCCCACAATTGGCATAACCATTTGTTAAATTCTGGAAATTCAAATATATTATCTAAGGGAAATGAATCAATGAAATAAAATCCTGTCATACACATCAAAACCATCTTATCTAGATAAGAAAGGTGGTCTAATTCATAACTACATGCACCTTTCCTTGTCTTGCTGGGGCTCCATAAGGCACTCGATAGGGGACTAGTTGGTGTTATCCAACTGACCCCTCTCCCGTGATGGAAATGTTTTATATCACACTTTCCAATATAGTAGTCACTAGTTGTTGGGGATGTTGAGCATTAGATATGTGGCTAATGGGACTGATTAACTAAATTTTAAATTTTATTTAATTAATTTATATTTAAATATACAGGACACCTGTCTGTTGTTTTAGTTTGCTAAAGACTGCTAATGCAAATACCAGAAATGGGTTGGGTTTTACAATAGGGATTTATTAGGTTAAAAAGCTTACAGTTCTGAGGCTGTGGAAAAGTTCGAATCAAGGCATCATCAGAGATGCTGTTTCACCAAAGGTCGGCTGCTGGTGATCCTGGACACCTGCCATATGGCAAGGCAAAATGGTGGCCAGCCTCTGCCTTACCCTCGAGGCTTACTTTCTCCCGGAGCTTAGCTCAGGCACATGGCTCATCTCTCTCCTTTTCTCTGAAACTCATTGTTTCAGCTTTGAGCTACTCTGCTGATTCCAGCCTCCAGTGTCTCTCTCATTATATCAGGGTTTCTCTGTCTTTCTGTGGCTGCAAATGATCCTGGAGTCCTCTCTTACATGGCAGGGTAAAATGGCAGCTCTTTCTCTGTGTGTCTCTGCATGTTTCTCCTTTTATAAAATGCTCCATCCAGAGGACGTAGACCCACCATGGATCATTCCTCACTAAATTCCTCCAATCAAAGGAGTAAGTTGAATTCAACTGAATTCAATCCAATCAAAGGGTCCTACAATCTAATCAAAGGCCCTTAATGGAAACAATCTAATCAAAGTAATCTAATCAAAAGGTCCCTTAACTGAATCTAACCAAAAGTTCCCACCACATACAATAGGCTTATAGGCACAAGAAATTTTTGCTTTAAGAACAGGATTTTCTGGTATCCACAAAAGGCTCAAACCAGGACACCTGTCTTAGCCTAAACTCCCTGAAATTCAGAGCCTGAGACAATGACTTACCTACAGATAATTTATTTGGGAATGTCTATGTGGAAGCAGGAGAGAAGTACAGAAGAAGTGAAATAGTGATAAAGAGAAAGTTAATATAAAGATGTGTTATCTAATTGGCCACTGATTCTAGAAATGGATGCTCAGTTTTTCAGGACTTGTGATGAGCTTTTTGAGATTTATTTCAAGACTATGCACCCAGAATATTAATATTAGCTCTCATTCCCCATTTATCAAGGGCCTCAAAGACATTAACTCTCAATTTGTGATTAAGTGTGCATGAGGACCAAGAGTATTCTGTGGACATTCCTCACAGGAGCATTATAGAAAACACAAAATAAAAAGCAAAGTAAGGATGTGACTGAGACAGGCACTTGGGTAAAGGTGGAAGCCTGTGTGAATCTGGTCACCAAAGTACTACAATGGCATAGGTTAGAGAGCTGGCTGAGAAGTTTGCTAAGCTATCAGTATAAACTATAAAATATGTGAAGAGACATGGTCTCTGACCTTGTGGAACTTACAATCAATTGGAGTTTATAAGAATATAGAAAGTAGGCAACAACTGAAAAATTGATTAGGAATTGTAACAAGTGCTATTGAGAGAATAAACAGGGTGTGTGGCTAGAGCACAGTAGGATAAAAGCTAATTTGATAGTGATTGCTGACAGCCTCTCTAAAGAAGATACTATTAAAGCTAAAACATGAAGGATGAGGAGAAAGCCAGGAGAAAAACTGTTCAATTGATCAAGAAAAACATTAAGGAGACCATGTTTTTAAAATACTCCTTTCAGAGTTTTCTTCAAAAAAGAATTCCTCAGCCATTCAGTAAACAGATTCTGACTCATTAGGGCCATCCCATCAATTCCACTAAGAGTGTTGCCAAGATGAATGATCCTTGGTCGATTTACTCAGTTGTTAAATCTGTTTCAATATTCTGATTTTCAGTGGTAGGCAATAACTGAGAGTTACTTTTTTTAATGAAAATATATACACCCATTACTGAAAAATACAAATAGGTGAAGCTATAAATTTTGCTTCCCACACGGGTGGCAGGAAGCATCTTTAAATTGGTAAAAACAAAAAACATGAAAGCAGAAAGGAAGGAAAAAAGCACACTAAAGCAAAACAGTTAATAAACTTAACCTGATATAACAGAGAAATGAAACTGGGATGGGGGGCTTATTTGATGACTGAGGCATCAAAATTTGACAGATTTTAAAATAGAATCTGACAGCACTGGCATAACATTACTGAATTTTGGTAGCTAAATTATTTTGATTTGCCTTAAAACTGTAGATTTCCTTTATTTTCTAATATCTCAGTATGGAAGTTTTAATACATTTATTCATGGTTATTAAATTTAAGGTAAGAGACTGAATGCTTGAGTCAACTATATTAAGCACAACTTGCCAAATGATAAATCACAGATTTAGCTTTTAGCTTTTCAAAAATAAAAGGCATGTGACCCTAGTCTCTTCCAAATCTGCCCCCAAGTCATAGAATATTTTATTTTGCCAGAATTGCCTTCAAATATTTGCCTACAATTAGCTAATTTCCTAACTTCAATTTGAAGCAAAATTTAATTTTGTACTCTATTTTCATCCTGTAGTAGCCATTTTTTAACAAACAAAAATACCACATAAAAATTATATATTAATTTATATAATCCTCACATCTCCATGAAGTAGACACCATTTTTATCTTAACTGAGGCAAAGAGAGATTCAGTAACTTCTCTATCTTAACCCCTGCCCCATCATTACAGTCCTAGAAATCCTTAGAGTATCTGACAGAAAGCAGGAGCTTATAGTTGCTGACAGTAACTTGTTGACTGAGTGGCTCATTTTATATGTGTCAATGTCTAAACTCTAAAGACAGACTCATAATGTTAGCTCCCTTCCACACTACACCCCAAGCAAAACCTATTCCTTTCCAATTCTTCTCCATCTGGCATTTTGGTCATGGCATGGATAAATGCTCATTTCTTCAAGCCAAAAGTCAAAGAGTCATCCTTCAGTATTTCTCAGTTCTCATATTCTACTTCTAATCTGTCACAAGGTCAGTAGTTTCTTCTTCTAAAATATATTTCAAATCTGTTCCCTTCTCTCCATCTATATTACCTCCATAGGTGGAGCCAAAATCTTTAATCTGAAGCAGCAAGAATCTTCTCATGGTATCCCTGCTTCAAAGTTTCTTTTCCTTTCTATTCTCCACAAACCACTACCAGGTTTCCTTTCCTTTTTTGTAAAAAACAAAAACTAAATTTTGTAAATCCTGGTGTTTAGAGCAAAAATTTTGTCATGGACAACTGCCTTCTCAAAATTTCTTCTTTGATTTCTGAGAATCATTTCACATTAACATGTCTGATACCTAATAGTTGAGAGCTCTCAAAAACCTACTTAAGCATGTATTCTCAAACAAACTTCTCAGTAAAGGCTTCGACCACCACAATAAAAATTCCAAACCATTCCCTCACAGAGTTATTTCATAGTCCCCTCCACTGCTTTATTTCTCTCCAAAGCATTAATCACTTATCAATAGAGTAAATATTTTACTTATTTTTAAATTTTATTTTCTGCTTTCTTGTATGTAAAATGTAAACTCCACAGAGTAGTTCTAGCCATATAACATGTATTGAAAAATTGGATCGAACAATCAACCAATCATGAATGGTCTATAAGATATCACAATATTTTGTGCCCTTTCTCCCACTTCATCTGGTACCCTTCACTTTATTTCCTATAGTCGCCCAACATGCTACCTCTGCCTGTAACACTCTTCCTTCATGGTTCCTCACATGACTGGATATTTTTCATCTCTTGTGGCTCAAGTTAAAGGTTGCCATCTGTTTTAGTTTGCCAAAGGGCTACCAATGCAAAGTACCAAAAATGGGTTGGCTTTTATACAGGGGATTTATTTGAGGTAAAAGCTTGTAGTTCCATGGCCATGAAATGTCTAAATCAAGGCACCATCAGAGGTGCTTTCTCACCAAAGTTGGCTACTGTAGATCCTGTTGTCCGGCCATATGGCAAATCAAGATGACCACCGATCTCTGCTGAGGTCTCAGCCTTCCCCTCCAGACTCACTGTCTCTCAGAGCCCAGCTCCTGGAGATCAGTTAGAGAAACCAGTCATAGGGCTTGTCTCTTTCCAGGCCTCCTCAATCAGCCTCAGCTGCTCTGCTTTCTTTCGAAGTTCAGCTGCAAGCTATCAGACATATGACTCATCTTTCCCTGGGCCTCAGCTCTTTGACCCTCTTGGGGGCTTCCCTCGTTGTGGCTCAACTATGGGCAAAACTGGCATTCTTTCTCTCACATGCCAGGATCAAATATGGCAGCTTCTTTTTTCTGTGTGTCCATTTTTTATCAGACCAAGCAAGAGGGCAGAGGCTCAACTGAGTCATCCATCACTGATGTAGTCAAATTGAAAATAATTTCAAACTGCCACACCATCTCAGAGAAATCTTCCTAGACCATCCTAATTACTTACCACCACTAATAATCTATAGCCAACATTTTACCTGTGTCTTTCAGATCACTTATTTGAATATCTATTGCTTTCTTTATTTCTGTACCTGATTCTTACCTCTCTTCCCAATGGAAAATGTGCTCCTTAAGAACACAAACTATGTATCTCATCATTTTATCCTGAGTACTCAACTTAGTCCCCGACATATTTTTGAAATGATATTGTAGTTATTGCTGTATCACAGAATTATTAGAGATATCTCTAAAACATTATCTATACTTATTTTTCCATATTCAACATATATTACTTACTTATTAAAAGATTTGAACATTTACAAAGGAACTATGCCATTGATTATTATTTTAATTATTATATCCCTTATTTTGCTGAGCCTTCTTCATACTGTGTGATATTTAAAAATCAAGTGAAAATCAAATTTCTCAACAGGTGGTTCCTATTACAATATGAGAGATTCATATTCAGGCAGATACCAACCAGTAAGGACATGGAGCATCAAAGCTCTAACCCCACCTCATTTCTGACAGAAGCCTTGTGTTTTTTGTCCTAAACTTCATCAGTTGATGACATTTTTAAGACATTTATCATATTTTTATTTGTTCCCCACTCATTTATTTGATCTACAATAATCTCCAAACAATTCCATGCTCTGCTTTGGAAAAGACACTGCATCCTATGATTTGCCATGAGATTCCCAGGGCTATTTCACATTCCCAGGATGTGGCAGAGTGTTAATAGAAGGACTCCTGTTCCCTTTCCTAATCCTCTTCCTTTTACTCCTCTTTTTCCTTATCTCTTGTCATCATAAGTTTTATTGTCTGGGGCATTTCTCCTGAGGAGTAGAAATGCGAAAACTCATTCAACAATGTCTTGAAAAATCAAGTGACAACCTCTTTTGAGAGCACAAATCACTTTTCCAAAAAACAATTCATTTCTCCTAGCAGGTCTCTTTTCTCTTTTCAGTGACCTCCTTTGTAAATTATGAGTAATGTCACTGTTCCTTGCAAGTGTTCCTTATGATTCAAAATAGGATAATTGCTTTTCCTTTCACTACTTTTCATGAAATTCCCTTGCTTAACTCTTCTATCTAGTTCTTATTCCACACTGTTTACTCCATGTGTCCAGCTTGAAGTGCCTACATATTTTTCAGACATATTTATTTGGAGAGCTCACTTCAACCTTGAATCAGATATGACAAGAGCATAATTCCCATTCAACTTCATTTGATTGTAAAAGTACAAAAAGACAAAGTGGTAAAAAACTTGTTTTTAGCAGTTAATTCTCTCATTCACTACTATGTGGAAAAACAAACACTTTTGTGTATAACATGAGATAAAAAAAATAAAGATTTATTTAACTTATTTGATATAATTATATGAAAATATAAGAGGATTATCATTTAGTTGATTTTATATGCAAATAAAAATTTAATACAAGTATTTTTCTACTGCTTTTCAAAAAATAAAATGTTCCAGTTATGCTGTTCTTTACATACAAAATAAACCAAGAATTCACCATCAACATGCAGATTGAAATAATGTATAAGATGTGGTGATAGACTTTTCTGAGTGTTAAATTCACTGAAATACTTGCATTATATTTTATTAACTCTAACAAGCATTTATTGAGCATCTACTGTAAGACAGGCATCAACCGTACTTGGTGGTAAGGCTACCGAATGAATAAGAGGCAGTATCTGTCATCAAAATCATTATCAATACGGTAGATAAATGTAAATAAACTAATTAGAATGTAATAGAAGAATTTCAAATATAAAAATTTGTAGATGGAATACTAATGGCATACAGTAAGGCACAGAATTGTGCCTGTTTGTGTGCATACATGCACATAAGTGTGTTTAATTTTTAATGTTAAAATTTTTGATATCACAGAGAATGAAAACTAAATGTTTCATCCAAAATGTCTATGAATTAGCTATTCATTTTTTCCAACATAATGTATGTTGGTCTTAAAGGAAGCAGACAAATATAGCAGGAAAACAATTGAAACAATGGATTCAAAATATTTGGATTTTAGTTCATTTGCTCATTCAATGTATTTATTGTACATTTGATTGTTTTATATTAAATGCATTTTGTATTTTACCTTCTAGTGAGTTGAGACAATATTTTAGTAGCTGAGGATACAAACTAAGCAAGATAAAACAGTCTTAAGCTTCTATCATTACACTTTGGCTCAAACTTATTTTATTTATTTCCAATGCATATCATATAGTAAGGCACCTTGCAAAGACCCAGTGTATCAAACACTGTGCATTGTATAATATTTTGTTTTACTTACTGGCTAACAAGTTAGCCTAATAGCTTCATAGATGCTGTCAGAGGACACCATACCCCTGTATCAGAGACAAAAGACTGTACTACACATTACACAACTAACAGCATGAGTTTCATGTCCACATTGGATCCCTTGCTCCCCAGATCCCAAAAGGGGTTGACTCAGGTGGATGCTGTGCACTTTGCTGAGAAACTCAAAAATTAGGACACCTGCAGTCCTTTAAATAGGGTGCTAACAAATTTGACCAACCTTGTCCCAGAAGGAAACTTTAGCCCTCTCTTCCAAGGCCTTTAGATATACAAATATCCTTGCAAATCATCCGAACTAAAGCTGATATAAAACCTGCAGAAATACCATAGAGCATTGTCCCCTAATATAGTGTTTATAAATATATGCCTCCTGATATCAAGGAGCTCACAATGTAATAGATGTGAAAGGCATATAAAATGAGTATAAAGTTATAATCATTTATTTGCCTGGTTTAGGAAATATTCATATCATTTGTGAATGTCAATCAGAAGATAAATTGATTCTGGGAATAGAAAAAGAAAATGGGGGACATTTGTTTCATTTGTTAAGAGTTGTAATTAAAAATTAATGTCAACATGTGGGTGAGCTGTGCTTTCAGAAATACAGTAACTGTGAGTCATTCTTTGATGCATAATGAGCACTGGGAAAGATGAAAACTTACATGAACTTATTTCTAATAAGGTGGGGAAATTTGTAAAGCTCATTTTTTGGAAATGAACTATAAAAGTATATATATATAATATTTAGTCAGAACAAAGGTAAATTATACATATCTGTGGCTTTTGAACTTTTGCAAAGGCAAGCAAATTTTAAAACATTTGATGTAAAGAAAGGGAAAAAATAAAATAATGAACAAATGAATGAATAATTTAAGTTTGTATAATTTTGTTGTTCTAATATCACTTCAGTATAAATATCTGGTTAATGTCCTTAATCTGGTGTACCCAAGAATACATAATTGTCTTCTTTAGTACCACAAAGATGCCATTATTTTTCTTAATATTTGATTCTACATCCTTATATCATAAATTGAACTTAGCAGAAAAAGAAAATATCTTCATAAAGAACATTAACACAAATCAATATGCATTAAAATATAAAAATTCTTCCAAGAATCCAAAAAGGGACTCCTAACCTTTACTAACTGTAAGTTGTAAAACTCTTTCTACAACTCTTTCTATTTTTACAAAATAAAAATATAAAAATACAAGTTACTTTGGAGAAAAGTCAGAAATATTTCTAAACAAGCAGTTTTCATCAAGCATGATTATAGTTTCTTTAAACTCTTTATTTTGGAAAGTTTGAAATATGGTCACAAGTTGCCAGAATAATATGATCCCCCATTTAGCCATTGTGAGGACTAATTTTGTGTGTCAACTTAGTTAGACAATAGTACCCAGTTATTGAATCACTAATTATTTAAACACTAATGAAGGTGTTGCTGAGAAGATATTTTGTAGACATGGTTAAACATCTATGATCAATTGACAATAACTAAAGGAGATTGCCCTCAGTAATGTAGATGGGTCTCATCCAATGAATTAAAGCTTAAGAAAACTAGTGTATCCTGGAGAAGAAGAAATCCTGCCACAAGTTTTCAAAAACTGCCTGCCTGGGTTTCCAGCCTGTCTGTCTATCCTGTAGTTTTAAGACCTGCCAATTCCCACAATCACATGAGCCATTTCATTAAAACAAATCATATATCCTACGCATTCTGTTTCTCTGAAAGTCCTAACTCATAAACCTACAAAGCCATATTTTATTATCTATGCATCTATTCACTTCCCTCCTAATTTGTTTTATAAAAATCCCATATATTCTTACATTTTATCCATAAATATTTTATATGAGCATAGTTTTAATTTAGTATTTTGATTGAAAACACTTTGAAATTAAAGAGTTAAAAAGTGCAAGGATCAAAAGGAAATGTAGTAGTGGTTGTTAATACTTGTCTTTATCTAACAAGTATTATTTCAGTTTATATTATAAACCTTAATCAGTCAACACATCTATGAGCATATTGGATTATTCACTGCAATATATAAAAAGATAAACTTGCCAAATCCACAGACTTTAAAGAATTTACAATTTATCAAGGGAAATAAAACACAAATGAATAATAAAATAGCTTGCACTTGTGGTCTAGGCTATCTACCAGATGGGATATTAAGTCAATCCATAATTAATTGAAGTGGTATATAACAAATTTGGGAGTTCAAAGGAGGAAGATTTTGTATGCCTTAATCATTATTTAGGAGGAGAAACAAAGGTTCTACCAGATATCTTTGATAATGCAGCAGTAATCTTTTTGGAACAACTATTTTTTTTTCATGAATATTATTCATTAAATTCATCTGAAATTAGATTTTTCTTAGTGTAGCAGATTGAATTATTTACCTAGGGGTAGAGAGCTGTTCTCAATCTTAATATATTTCTGTGGGTATGAACCCATTGTAAATAGGACTTTTTGAAGATATTATTTTTAGTGGCCCAACTGAATGAGGTTAGTTCCAATTACTGGAAGCTTTGTGAAGAGAAGCCACAGAGAGTAGAACCTGGAAGTCAACGAAACTGGGAAGAGAAAGAAGACACTGCCATGTGTATTGCCTTATGTATTAGTCAGGGTTCTCTCGGGAAACAGAATCAACAGGAGATATCTGTCAATAATATGAGATTTTATAAGAGTCCCTCATGCGACCGTGGGGATGCACAAGTCCAGGTTCCACAGGAAGGCTGCAAACCAGGGGCTCCGATGAAAGTCCAATGAAAGGTTCTTGATGAGTTTCTGGGAGAAGTTGGCTGTCCAAAGGCGAGCTGGGAAATTCACTCTGAATGTTGAAATCATTTCCCCTTTTAAGGCATTCAATTGATTGGATAAAAGGGTCACCCATTGCTGATGCAATCTCCCTGACTGATGCAGATGTAATCAGCCATCCACTCAGTAAAGTCACTGGTGAAAGAAGTCCATAAATGCTCTTGTATTACAATTAGCCCAGTGCTTGCTTGACCAAACACCTGGACACTATTACCTGGCCGAGTTGACACATTAGCCTAACCATCACACCTTATGACAGAAAAGCCAAGGACCAAGCTTCACTGACAGTCAACCCCAGAAACAACCATGAGTCATTACATTCCTGTTAAGCCAACCCATTGTGTCATATTTGTTCTAGAAGCTGGGAAACCAAGACATTTAACTTCCTCCACTGTATTCTCATAGTATCCTTGCTCTTTTACTCTCTAAATATATCACACAAGAATGCTCTGCTTCTGGGGACCCTGACCTAAGAGGTTTGAAACCAGGATGGAACCAGAAAATAGCTTTTAAGGATGGGATTCTGAAATTCTCCAGGCAGATGGGAATAAGGAATCCATCATCTGTACATCAATACTCCATCGCTAGGGGCTTACTGATGATAACTGCCAAAATGTAATTAATAGGATATACAACTTCATTAAACTGGGAAGAGATTCACAAAAGAGGGGACGCTAAGTGGAATGTTTCTGACATTTGAGAGGAATGTGGGAAATAGTTATTCTAAGAATTGTGGGTTTAGATGGCATTTACTAGCATCTGAAGAGAGAAAAGTAATTAGTATGCTAAACCTATTATGAATTTAAAGCAATGCTAGAGTCAGAGGGCCCCCTTGGGCATATTAATCTCTACAGTCAGAGGGCAGAAAGTAGTAAAGACCAGGCATAGGACTTGATTGTAACTATGGCAGAATTTCACCAAAGGCTGTTTTGTCAGCCTTGAAAAAGTCTCCTAGGCCAAAGAGATTTCAGGGTAGCTATGCTTGACAACTGGGAGTGTCTATATTCTTTTACAAACTTTAAGTCTATAGATTTGGACAACATTCCCTTCCTAGAAGATACCCTCCCATAGCTTTAAGATTCTGTAAAAGCATTGAGGCAATTTCCTTATGCTTTACTTCCTCAGTACTGCCCCCATCTTTCATCCTGGCCACTAGGCCAATTATAGGGTCAATGGTCAGCATGGTCTACCTGGGGAAATACAAGGAATGCTAAGAAAGAAGCAGGATTATAGTCCAACTTAGCTGCAAGAACTTGCTAAAATGTACCAGACCAACCAGTCCTTGATAACAAGCTGATTACATCATACAATCTACCTTTTAAAGGGCTATCATTGATCTTGCTATTGATTATCATAAATTTAAAGTATACATTTAAATCTACCCCTATTTTTTCTTTGGCATCATATTCTTATTTTGCAATAAACTTTTCAGCAATAATGACCTAGAAAAAATGCAGAAAGTTTTTGTTTAGTAAGTACTAAATTTCTATTTTTATAAGAATTGATAATTCATGCATCATTTCCACAAAATGTTCAAGATTTAATAATCACAATGGATTTCACAGTAATATCACTGACCACATGAACAACATATGACACAAGTCTGCTGAACAAGTGACAGTATTTACTTCAAAAGTTAATATTCTCAATAAAATCATATCCAAAGAAAGCATATTATAGCCAATAAATGTGAAATTTCTCAGCCCTCTATAATGCCAAAAGGGTGCTGATGCAAAGTACCCGAATTCTGTTGGCTTTTATAAAGGGAATTTATTTGGGGTAAAAGGTTAAAGTTACAAGGCCCTGTAGAGTCCAACTCAAGTTTGCTTTCTCACCAAAGTCAGTTGGCATGTGTTGAAGCAAGATGGTTGCTGATCTCTGGGTTTAGCCTTTCCCTCTGGGCTTCCTCTCTCTTTCTGAGCCTTCTCAGCTGTTCTGGTTTCTTCCCAAAGTCAGCTGCAAACTATTAGGTGAATGGCTCATCTCACTCTGGTGCCCCACGATAAAAAATGTCAGAGCTGTCTTTCTTCCAGCAGGTCTTCTTGAGTGAGTGTCTGTTTATATTGGCCACCAAGGGGACAGGGACTCAACCCCTAAATCAAATCAAATTCCTAATCTTAATAGAAATTTAATCAAGGTCCCTGCATCTGAATCCAATATAATCAAAGGGTATCACACCCAGAAGAATAGATTAGTTTACAAACATAATCTTTTTCTTTTTGGGATTCACAAAAATAATCTCAAACTGTCACAGCAAAACGTTTCATATAGGCCAATTGATTTTACACAATTTAAAAATTTAATTTCCTTGTGTACATATATTGAAGAGATGGCTATTCATATGTTGCCTTCATTAGCAGAAAAACTTAGCAAATAATTCAATGATGCCATTTTTGTATCAGTGATATCAAATTTCAAATAGAAAATAGATTATATTAATTTATTTTTTTCTATCCAATTCATTGAATCAAAGTAAAACTTTTGGATGGTCAGTTGTTGAAGGTGGTACATATAATTTTATTGTGAACGATATTGTAATTCAGTTGAAAATGTCAACATGTACAAGTATACACATTTATAAATGTTTTAGTTTCTCAGGTGCTAAAACAAATACCATACAGTGTATTGGCTTAATAGGAATTTATTGCTCATATTTTCAGGGGCCAAAAGAAGCTCAAAATTAAGGCAGAAGCAAGGCAATGCTTTTCCCCTAAAAGTGTGGTGTTCTCGTACTAGTTGCCAGCTTTCCTTGGCTCTTCCATCATATGGCAATGAACATGACAGCATCTCTCCTTTTCTCTTCTGGGTTCCATTGACTTTCAGCTTCTGACTTCTCTCCATGGATTCCTTTCTGCTTCCAATTTCTTTTGCTTATAAGGACTTCAACCATTGGATTAAAGCTCACTTTCATTCAGTTTGGGCACATTTTAACTATTAACCTCTTCAAAGGTTCTAATTACAAATAGGTTCACACCATATGATCAGGAATTGGGTCCTTAACCTGTCTTTTCTGGGGGGATTTAATCCCCAACAATACACATATCAGCTATAATAATGAAGCTACAAAATTCTGTTAGTATGTGCCTTTTCCTTTGCTATCCATCATCAGTTGGGTTTTAGAAATGTTTGAGCCACTGGAGATTACTTTACAAATCAAATTTTGCATCTTACAGTGACATTAAACTTCTTTTTCTAAATGAGTCTTCCTAATTTTGATTGCATTTTAGGCAAAATCAGTTGGAAATCTTTAACATATGCAGTATTTAAGAATTTACAAATCTCATATGCAGTATTTAAGTATTTAAGAATCTCAGCTTTAAAGCTTATAGCACAATGCACTTATTGAAAACAAACTTACAAGCAGGAAGAGTAAAGTATATTACTATAGAATCAAGGGAGGAAATACACAATTTGAGTTTACATGGTATATAAGTTTTAATCGTTAAATTCTATCTTGTGCTTTGAAATTTTTCAAGTGTAGGAAGAATATTTTGATGATGATCTTAATTTTAATTGGAGGTATTTTATTTTTTACCTGAAAGAATAAGAAATTAAGAAAGTATATAATGCTCCAGCATCTAAATATATCATATTATTCAAAAGTATCATGCATAAAGTCAACATATAAGTCTTTTCTTGTCAAAGATTTTTTTAAGGAAAATACTATAAATGTAGGTAAAATAAAGTTTCTATGAAAATGTTTTGGCAGAATAGGAAAAGCATAGGTTTGAAAGCATATCTATTTTACAGGTTTTGCTTTCATCATAACAGGTGCCTCATCATCTGCAGAGAAAAGTATTTACTCTATTAAAAATGTTAGGATATGTAGAGCAGACAAATTTAAAATGTCAACCATTTCAAATCTATTTACCTTAAAATGCATCTTTAAGAATATTTAAAGAATATTGCTGAAAATTATATAAAAATGATTATAAATAATAAGACCATGATAAATATATATATATGTATTTCTTTAGGAAAATACCTGCACCACAGAGTCAGAGAGAAAACATCTAAGAAACATTAAAGCAATTAAGTATGTACCAACAATTATTCTACTTATTCAATTTTTAAATGTTTAATTAATCAATATAAAGAAGTGTGTATGTGTACACATGCAATAAGGAATTTGGCTTCAGCCCAAAAGAGTTCTGGCTTTTGTCCCTGGTTCCAGGGAGGTATAAACCTGTAAATGCTTAGAATTTCCTGAGTGAGAAGAGTGTCTTTTTTATTCCTGGTGGGCCACTCAGACCATACTTGATAGTTTATGCTAATGAGATGTCTCAGGATGGGGCAGACCACACCCTAGTCTTAGGATAGGGGTTGGCTATTCCAGAAAGATCAACAGTGTGATTAGAGGGTTGGGACATTGAGCTAAGTGATATCAGCCTGAACTCCAGGGAGGGGAGGGACTAGAGATTGAGTTCAACCAAATGGGCATGGATTCAATCAGTGATGCCTATATAATGAAACCTAAAACAAAACTCTGGTCATTGAAGTTCAAGTGAGCTTCCTAGTTTGGTATTAGTTTGGTTTTGCTGCTCCAGTGTGAACAGGAGCTAATACCATTTAGGAAACCATGAGGAGAGAATAGTAGGAAGCTTCATGTTTGGGTATTTCCCAGACTTTGTACTATGTAGCTCTTCCTTTACCTGGTTCTAATTTGTGTCTTTTCACTATAATAAAACTGCAATAAGTACGGTGCTTTCCTGAGTTCTGTGAGTTGTTCTAGAGAATTTTTGAACCTGAGCGTGGTCAAGGGAACCACCAAATTGTAGCCAGATGGTCTGAAGCATAGGGTTTCCCAGGGGCCTGTTCCTTCTGAATTTGCAGTTTGACTAAACTGCATGCTTGACTTTAAGGTATGTAAACATGCTTTATTTTTATCTTTTAGAAGCAAATATATTTTTGAAATTAGTTTTTGAAAATAACTAATCTGTACATACAACAATATAAAATCATGTTTTTGGTCAATAAATCAATATTTTAAATATTATACAATTTAAGTTGTTAGTGCTCTTTTCACTCTCAAAATTATTCCAATATGGATGATAAATTATGTCATCACTCTACTCATAAGAAACTGGTAGCACAATTAAGTATAATCTCTTTTATTCTCTATTAGTGTTTCTAATAAAGAATTCCTCTCCATTTAAAAACGTCCTTTTCACATACAGCCAAGTGTGGGATTTCAGTTTTCAAAAATCCAAAGCACTGATAGCATGTGCTCCTTTTTTATCTTATCTACATTTTAAAAACTATTTTGTTGAATATTCTATAGATTTTCCAATCCTTGTGTCTTCTCTGGTTTGTTGTGCCAACCTCAGGATGTAATATGTTATATTCTTTTCTCCAAAATAGAACATAAATTCTTCTTGAATTACTATTACTAATATTATGTCGCCTCTATAGTGAATCACAACACAGGTAAGGTTAATCATGACCAGTCCTCTCCTTCTTTGGTTATGACATTCAGCAGTAGGATCAAATTGCCATATTAGGGCAGCACAGTTGAAGAAACTTATATTCCAGTCTCACTGAACTGCTAATTTCCCTCTTATGCACAAGAAGAGGGATGATATGAATGTGGTAGCATGATGAGTCACTGCATTTGATTCTCCTCCATCATGAAGGACTTCCTTCATCACTGTATCCAAAAGCAATTGAGAAAATAATAACCATCTTTAGTTTACATTGACCTAAGTTGCCAGATCTTGTCCAACTTTTGCATTGGCTAAAATATTATGCAAATAATTCATAGGTAGCATGTTTGGGCTAATGATCACTATTGTTATTAAATATTTCTTATTGACCCCAAGGGATAGTGTATTGCTTTTTAATCATGCTACACAGCTTTTAGCTGTGAAAGGTTCTCCAACTGAGTTATAATGTCCATATCAATGATACCTTTTGATATTGTAATAACTATATACATTTTTCACAACAAAATCCATCCTACTGATTTGAAAAGCCAAAGGAAGAAAATACAAGATTATGATAATGTTTTTCCTAATGTATAGATCTAGATAGAAATAAATATATGCCATGCAGAAATTTTGGTTGTGTATATCCTTTAAAAAATCAGAATTTTGTATTTAACTGGAGATTTTGTGTGTTAAGCATCTGCTTACCTTAACTTTGAAAAGAATAGGTATTGTGTTTATAAAACCACTGAGTTTGTATTTAGCATCTGATAGTGTAGTACAGATTTTGTGAAGCAAATAAATACCTCTTCTAAGTAGTATTTAGCAATATGATGGAGCCTCAGAGTTCTGTGCTAAAATGAAGAAATCCAAGGTTTCTCAATTATATAAGTATATTTAATAAGACAAAATTGATGATATATTAAAATACCTTAAAATAATGAAAAACATCCATGTAAAATATTATTTTGAGCCATTTTACAAAAGTACTTTGGGAATATAAACCTGAAATCTATATGTCTATCTTGCAAGTATTGCTAAAAAATGCAAATGAATGATATCTAACAGGGAATTCTCAAATGTCCTAAGAGCATTACTAGTGTAATTTTCCTATATGTGAAAATAAATCCTTAAAAACTATGTTATTCAAAAATAATTATTTCCTGCCCTAGAGGTAAGCTGATATTAAAAAATTCACAGAATGTTCTAACTTTAAGCATGAGTGGCTAGATTTTCTTATATGTTTTCAATCCAGAATATTCACGAGATTATCGGTTCTTATAAAGAAATGTCTTCCTAATAATATTTTTCACCACTTTATTTCTCCACTGTTAGTCGATTGTCACTAAAATGTATTATTATAAATTTTACATTTTTAAATATATTTGAGAGATGAATATTACCTACCAGGCATACAATATTGCTCTATAATAATATAGACCTGAGAGTCTTAATTTCTACTGAATTTATTTGTAACAGAGCATATTTATCTCTTTCCCTCTAAGATATGTCATCTTAATCATCAAAAAGTTGAAAAAATAGTAGACTTTAACAAATCATAGGAATGAGATTTTAAAATGAGCTTTATAAAGCCTTTTATATTGAATTCTCTGTTATAAGATCCCATGTTTTGTTTTCTTTTTTTTAAATTAGCAAATGGTGCTTTTCTTCTGTGGGAGGCAAAATTTTGGAATGGCATTCCCAAAGATGTCCTGCCCTAATCCTCAGAACCTGTGAATAAGATGAGCTATCACGTCTGTGATCATGTTCTTTTGAATGGCAAGTTGACTATAAAATAGGGAGATTATCCTTGTGGGTCTGATATAATCACAAGAGCCGGATTAAAACTAAAAGGCTTTCTCCAGCTAGTGGCAAAAAGAGAAGCCAGATAGCTTTGAAGAGTGAAAAGGACTCAATGTTCCCTTCCTGGTTTGAAGATAGAGGAGGCCAGGTGAGAAGGAGTGGTGGGAGGATGTCTGCTGACAGCCAACAGGGAAACAGGGAAACACAGACCAACAGCTGCTAAAAACTGTTTTATGCCAACTACCTGAATATGCTTGGAAGTGGATTCTTCCTTTGAGCTTCCAGATGAGAGCCCAAATTTGATTTGGGTTTTACGAGACTTTTAGCAGAGAAACCAGGCAAGCCCACCTGAGCATCTGACATACAGAACTGTGAGGTAATGGCAGGATGTTGTTTAAACTGCTAAAATTGTGGTAATTTATTACATAGTGAAAGAAAGTTAACGTATCTCCTTCTGAAAGCCATACATGTTTCACTTTGTGATTATTAACGTGGTCACCCAAAGAGCAAAAGACAAGTGCCCCATTAAATCTAGAAATTACGGTAAATAAGATTGTCCTCTGAAATAAAAATTGTGAAATCATGATGATAATTTAATAAAACTATAATTCTTTTTCTCAGAGGGAAAAAATTGACTTGAACATGAAGACGCAAAGTTTGTGTGGAATAACAAGAAGACTGATATGAAGAACTTCACTAAGATGACAACTCCAGAACCTATAAATCATAACTATAGAGAGACTTAAAGTTCAACATAATCAGAAAAAGATTATGAATAAGATTATTAATAGAAGGTACGAGAATTCTACACACATTTTGAAGCAAACAGCACCAGAAACAGGGATTCCATTCAGGCAAATACAAGTACTTGACAAACTTTGCTGTATTCATTATTTTCAACTATCAGAGCCTAGCAACTTTTCATATTTGATTTATTAAACTCTCTCTCTTTCTTTCTGATTCTAGCTGGGAAAGCAACCATGTGATCATTTGTTTTCCAGTGTAGCTTATCTGAAAATTAAGTAAGACCTGGTCAGATTGCTTCAACCAACTAATTCACCTGGGAGCTATACCTCACATCATAAATTAACACGTTCTCTTTAGAATTTTCTTCTAGGTCTTTGCAAACTTCACTGACAGAACTAACATACTCAAAAGAAACAACCCTGGGATGAGAATGAGACAATTTCTTGGCCTGCAGGCTGAACGTCAATTTGAACAAAGATTAATTTTCTAAGGCCGACATGTGAGTGCCCAGTGCATCTTCTTCAGATGACATGCTCACTGTCTTTTGTGGGTCTTAATTGAACTTGTATGGAATTTGTTTTTAAAATGATTTTATATGCTACCTATAATAAGGAATCTTTTGATTTTTCATTTGGTATTAGAATTAAGTTAAATTTCGCTATAGCACAGTATTTATAGCTGAGGTTAAAAAGGCCTGGAACAAATTAATGTTTCAAACGGTCAACATTGAGGGGAATAATTAAAAATGTCGACATCATTTGCAACCTTTTGTCAAAACAACTTTTATGCTTTTCCTTTGACACTGCTGGAAACCTTTCAATTAACTGCCACCTTCAAACACAGAGAACCCAATAGAAAATTAATGAACACTGTTGTTCTCTCTCTCTACCTGTCTTTCTCTCTTTCTTCATTTCTAAGAAAAATAACATATCATAATAGTATTTCCCCTGAATTTTATATTCAAAGTGTTAATGATATAAGTCCTTCTTTCACATATGTGCACTGTGAATATTTTCCTCCCAGTTTGTCTTTTTATTTTCTTATCAAAGTCTTTAAAAGAGCAGAAGTTTTCAATTTTGATGATGTTCAATTCATCATTTTTTTAAATCTTTACTGAGTCATGCTTTTTGGGCCCTACCTAAAATCTTTGCCTAACTCAAAGGCATACTGATTTCTCCAATTTTTACCAGAAATTTAATAGTTTTTGCTTTTGTGTTTGACCATATGATCCATTTTTTATTTAATTTTTGCTTATGATATTACATAAGAACCAATGTTCATTTTGTTCCTGTATGGATATGTAGTTTATCCAGTACATTTGTTAAAAAGATTATCCTTTTTCCTTTGAATTATATTGGCAACTTTTTTGAACATTAATTGACCATATATGTGGTGATCTATTTTTGAACTCTCTGTTGCATTGATCAATATTTTTATCCTGAAACCAATACTGTGCTACCCCGATTTCAGTATTTTTGTAGTATGTTTTGAAATCAAGAAGTGTAGTTCCTCTAACATGTTCTTTCACAAATTTCTTTGGCTAATCCATGTCCTTTGTCTTTCAATATAAATATTCTGTAATGTGCTCTTAAAATACAGTCATCAGAAGATAAACTAGCCAATAAAAAATAGGTAAAAGATTTAAACAAGCAAGCCAACAAGCTTATCAAAAAATTCTCAGCATCATTAAATACAAACTGAAACCATGAGATACCATTACATAACAAGAATGACTGAAATTGTAAAGGCATCAATATGAAATATTGTGGGTATGAAACAATTGGAATTCTCATGTACTGCTAATAGAAGTGTAAGATGGTAGGAGTATCGTGGAAAACTTTGGCATTAAAAAAAGAAAGTTAAACATTTACTTACCTTAATACCCAGCAATTCTGCTCCCCAAGAGATATGAAGAGTATATCTTCACAAAAATAAGAATACGCATGGAAACTTTATTCATAGTAGCCAAAATCAAGAAGCATTTCCATCAAGAAGAGAATACATAAACAAATTTTAGCATCATCTTTATAATAGAATAGTACTTAACAATATAAAAAATAAACTACTATCTATTTTGCATCCATGCCAAAACAGATGACTTCCTAAAGCATAATAATAAGGGAAACACTACAAATATGAAAAAGTATAATTTTTGTGAAATTCTAGAAAAATGAAACCTAATCTATGACAGAAAGATCAGTGATTACCCAGGGATGGGGTTAGGCATAAAATGATTGCAGATGGGCACATGGCAACATTTTGGAGAGATGAAAATGTTCTATATCATGAGTGTTGTGGTAATAACATGGATAATAAAAACTTATTGAGCTATACAATTAAAATAGGTGCATTTTACCTTATGTCAATGCACACTATTAAGTCAATGGCTTAACTACAATTTTCATCACCTCCCTTAAATCTATTGAACTAACAAGAATGCATTTAGATTAAATATCTTAAAATGTACCCTATTTTTGGTAGGCTGGAAAAATGCTCTTCACCCCTACTACCAAAAGTATATTGACTCCCTAATCCCCTGACCCTGTGATTATTACCTTTTATGGCAAAATATGAGATTAAGTTAAGGATTTTGAGAGGCAAAGCTTATCTTGAATTATCAGGATGGACCCTAAATACAATCTCGTATAACCATATAAGAGAGGCCCAGGGATTTTTGACACTGATGAACATGGAGAAGATGTGAAAATAGAGCAGAGTGACATGCAGTCACAAAGAATGTGAACAGCTACCAGAGGTTAAAGAGACAGGTGAGTCTCCTTTAGAGCCTCTGGAGGAAGTAAGCCCCTGCTTACAACTTTATCTCAGACTCCTAGCCCCAAGAACCATGTGAGAATAAATTTTCCTTGTTTAAGTTGCTAAGTTTGTTACGGTAGACATAGGAAACTAAGGTACCTAGGTTTAAACTGTTTTATCCCTTGATTTACTGAAATTGAGTGTTTAGTATATTTCATTTAAAGCATTTCTTGTTTTAAAATCTTTTTCCAGCTGTGATCAAATAACCTACTCAAATTTTAAATAATAGGTCTTAGTATGTATTATTTTATATAATTTTAGACAATTAAAATTACAGTTCAATTGGATATCTCTCATTCTGTCATTTATTTATTCCATCTTCCTGGTACGATGGGATGTATAAGTATTAAAACATTATGTTTTCTTTCCAATATGTCAAGCTTTCATGCCTATTCAGTGACCCCACCTTTTATTAAAGATTTTTCTAAGAATATAATTATTTCTTTTTTTATAACTTGCAATATAACTTACAATTATATTTTTTCAAAAATTAAAGAATAGAAATATTCTATTTCTAAGAAATAATTCTTGTCTATACAGCTGAATAAATTGCTTTTTATAGAAATACCCCATTACTTTTGAGTTGCTATTCAGAAAACTACTTATTTATCAATTTCATGTGCAGCCATAACATTTAAAAAAGTTCGAATGTTCAGAAATAGTGGTAATATATTTCAAACAATGTCTTTTAAGAAATCATAATTTCAAAATTTGCATTCAGATGTCCCTGAAATTGTGAGGTAACCTCTGGATTTGGGGATTTTTAGAGTAATTTTAATTTCTTATTTTATAATTTCTGAATTTCTATTTTTCACCTAGTGTGTGTATGTGTATAGTATATTTAATAATGGCAACTATTTTTAGGTAAATGAAAAATCCTATATAAATAATTGATCATTTCAAGTTACTGAGTCTAAAATGACTCAAAATGGTTGAAGACAACAAAGCTTCCCTAAATATTTTTAGCAGTCCACTTCCTTCAGGGAATACTGTTTTGTAAACCCTTTGAACAATAATAAATTTAAATCCAACAGAATTTATCTGGTAAACATAATTCACATGAGTTTCAAAAAATAAATGTAAAATTTTGTAGAAAAAACTTTTGAAATGAGTTATTGCAAAAATGGAAAATTCTTGTGTAGATAAGGAAGCAGTGAAGCAATCTTTTATTAAGCATGCTTCAATCTCTTCAGTAAAAAGGAACTTTATTAGCACAATAGCAATTATATTATCAAAGTAATCAGTGCATTTGCTAATGTTTGGAGGTGAAATGCCTAGAATTTTCCTGATAACATCAAACTATATTGCTGCTGAAATCATACAAGGTAGTGAGGAGTTTCATGTTATTTGGATACCAAGAACTACCTGCCCCATTGTTCCCATGATCTCTTTTTAGAGAAGAGTTACCATCAGATATAATTTCTACATCAGTTTGAAAATTCCTAGGTCATTGCATATACATAAAATATGGCATTTCTCATAGAAATTACTTAACATTCATTTTCTTATCAATCAATGCGCTCTGTCTCCCTCAAATTACTCTATTTCCACTAATTTTGATCTTCTTTATCTCAGTTAACTATAACATTGATTTCTATCCAATCTTTTGAGAGTATGAGCTCTACTCCTTGGTAGATAAAACATAGTAAATTGTGGAAGTTAGAATTTGAAATCAAATGGTTGGATTGACTCCTACCTCAATTACTCTTTAATCTAAATTATCTTGGGAAATATTTACATTTTCAGATCTCAGTTAACGTATATGAAAAAAAAAATCATAATGCCTTTCTCTTAGGTTTGCAGAGGGGCTTAAAAGTTTTAACCTGTGTAAAGCTTTGGGTATATTTCCAAGCAAAAACTTGTACCCAGTGAATGTTAGTGCCCTTTTCCTCTTTGGTGATAACTAAGGAAATATGGGATATAGCAGTTTGACATTTATGAATCCCCAAAAGAGAGATTATGTTTGTAAACTGGTCTGTTCCTCTGGGTATGATCTCCTTTGATGCATTAGATTCAGCTGACATGTCTTAATTAAATTACCTGTTACGATTAGGGTTGAGTCCCCACCCCTTGGTGGGGTGATGTAAACAGTCACTCACGGAAGACAACACAGGGGAAGAGAGAGAGCTCCATAGACATGGAAGAAGAGAGAACTTTGATTCTGTGGCCCCGAGGAAAGATAAGCCATTCACCTGATAGTTTGCAGTTGATATAGGAACCCCTGAGAGATTAGCCCTATGCCAGCCTACAGCTAAGATCAGAAGAAGCTGGGCCCACAGAATCTTAAGTGGAAGAAGGAAGGAGAGACCAGGTAGAGGTTACGTACCATCTTGCTTCAACAAGTGGCAACTGACTTTGGTGAGAAAGCAACCTTTATTTGGACTCTTTAGTGTCTTGCAACCGTAAGCTTTTATCCCAAATAAATACCCTTTATAAAAGCCAACAGATTTCTGGTACTTTGCATCAGCACCCCTTTCGCTGACCAATACATGGAATGAAGGAGTTGTAGATTTTTAGAGATAGGAATGTCTGAGGACCATATTCTCTGATGAAAAGCAGGAAGAAAATCAGTATTTATAGTCAAACAATTTAGTAATTGCTTTCACCTATCATATTTTATTTTATTCTCATAATAGCTTAATGAGGTAAGTGTTATTGTGGACTTATCAAATATGTATCATGCAGCTAATAGATGAAAGGGTAGAAACCAAAACTGAGATTATCTGGTCATAGGTTCTCTCAACTTTCCATCACATCACACTGCTTTCAATTCTGTGTGGAGATGACAGTTATTGAATAATAGGACTCATGACATATTCTAAATACTTAGAAGCACTAATGAAGCTGTATATATCTATATCTATATATAAATAATTTAATTTTATGCAATGTAATGGAAAATTTTAAACACTGGACTTCTTTCTATATGTGTATATTAATAATACATTAATCACTCAATACAGATTCATTCATTTTTTACTAATATTATCTAGATAATGGTAATTATTTTCACTCAGTGATAAAATTCTAGGCTCTGAAATTATTTTCAGAAATTGAAGTATTTTTATTAAGACAAAGATATTTCTCTTAATTTATGGTTAATTACTTCAATATTTGACTTGCCAAGTATTAATGATAATTTTAATTTATTATATATCATAAAAATAAGTCACTTTTATTATAAATGCAGTAATCTGGAAGATATAAAAAACCTCAGCTTTCATCTCACAGAATAAATCAACTTGTAATTACTGAACTCTGAATATTATGTAAATTTTATATGTTCTTCATTATTTCCAGAATTTTTAATTATTTATTAGGGAATCCAGGCTATTTTTAATGACCTTCCTTGTTGATAATTTTATTCAAAGCTGGCTCTAAGTAAAATTAAGACCCATTAGACATTTTTTCTTAAATATTCCTTCTCCCCCCCCCCCCC